>QLSR01000100.1:3128969-3303610 GCA_031780015.1 Citrullus colocynthis | reverse complement strand
GAAAAAGAAGAACTTGATTTTTTTTTTTTTTTTTTTTTTTTTTTTTTGTATTTTTAATTCTTTAAAGAAAATTAAAGCACACGATTCCATTGCTTCCGTTGTGTGGTCGAAGCATATGATGCCTTCAGTTTGTTTCTAGATTCATGATTGGTACATTGATGATATGATGCTTTCCTTGTGATTGTGTTTGTTATTTAGAAAATTTGTAAAATATTCATGATTTTGAGTCCTTTTTAAAAAGTTTATTGCCTCTCATGCATGTTTAAGTTATTTTCCCCTTTGTCTTAGATGCTTTTAGGCTTAGAATCGAGTTGCATACCTTATAGGGTGCCTAATAGGGTGCTCCATAGGTGCCACCATGGGTAGAATGCATGGATATGGTGGAAATCGAGCTAAAACCGATCAATTCAAAGTCCTCATGAAGCATACCAAAACACACCTAAAGGGTGTCACACCCCGCCGCGAGCCACTCTCATGCAATCTAAGACAAAGCGTGAGGACAGCAAACATTGACCCTCTTGCATGCCTACCGTCAAAACTCTACCTTTCCCAGAACTATCATATGCAACTTATATAGGCAGAAATAAACTAACTCATTAATCAAATGCATAATTTGTTATTACTACTGTTTAACAAATTTGTTTACAGAAAACATGATTCTAGTTCCTCTTTTAGACTGCTGTCAACAATTAAACATACATTATTTCTTGACAGACCTAGACTCATATTATAATTTATTCTTATGCCTATAACCAAAAGCATATGATATCTCAGCAGACTTTGACTTCGATCAGCAACGGGAACCCTTCTGCTACCTGGAAAGAAAAACATAAGAAAAGGATGAGCTTCAATGACACCTAGTGAATGGTTGATAAAGCGAGGGTTCATATAACCCTTCAACATAATAATAATGATAGAATCATAAACAAGCACATCTATATCTATATCGAGCTTATGCTTAAACCTCCCCCGTAGGGTTATTCTCATAATCTACTTTTCCTGCTGGCACCTTCGACATATCAATTCCTCTGTTCGACCTGATGGGTCACACGGCACAGCAATCTGATTGGTTTTTCTCTGCTAGCCCACCCGGCTCAACTATTCTCATCATTCTTGTAACCATCCCTATGTTTCCCCTATATGCACATAGTCTTACAACTTACCGTTAAGGCTCCGGAGCTAGGCCTGTCGCCCCCTGACCGTCCCCTCGGTTACTTTTCGTAGGCTCAGGAGCTAGGCCCGTTGACCACCTAACCATCCCACGAGGAAAATCCCCGCCATAGTGTAAACCCTACTTTTATTTGTAAGTGTTAAACATAAGTACGTAGTACCAAAGTGAACTAAATTTTTTTTTCTCTTGTAGATCGAAGGAAGAAGGGGAGAAAGCCGGAAGTAATTTGTGGTAAGTTGTATATTTAAGTCATTAAGAGGGAATCGAGCTAAAATTTATCTTGATTATTAAGTGGGGCGTAAAAGTAGATTAATTGATTATTTATTTATTTATTTAGTTATTTATTTATTTAAATTAAAGAGAAAGAAAGAAAGAAAGAAGGACAGAAAGAAAGAAAGAAGAAAAGGAAAAAAAAGAGAAAGAAAAGGGTAAGTACAGATTAGTCGGTGGATTTATTCTTAGACTCGGTGAAAATTGCCGATGAATTCCTCTCATTTTTCAAGTCTCAAACTGTGGTTATCTTTCAGATGTACCTCAAAGAGTGTTAGAAGAAGAGATCTAGGGCAAATTCGTGTAGGGTTTTGGCCGGTTTCATGATAAAATTGAAGCTAAAAACAGAAGCTTCATTTACTGTCGCGCAGTTTGAATAAGGTTCGGTGTTTTGTGAATATCGGGCAGAAGAGTCAGAGTTTAAAGCTGAAATTTTGAGGTTAGTAAGTTAACTCAATTTCTAGCAAATCCGGGCTGGAACTATGACTTTTAATAGCTAGAAGTTTGGGAGGTAGCGAGAATAGCAGTAGAAGAAGCAAGTCTCGCTGGAAAGGTTAAGCGTGAAGGAGCGAGAGCGCGACTAGTCTCGCTAGTCAAAATTATCTCACAAATCTCGCTATTTATGGCTCTCGTTGCTCTCGCTCCTCCACGGTCTTGCTGGTACTGCTGGTTTTTGGCTTGTTTTGCTAACTTAGTCTCGCTAATGGCTTAAATCTGGATCATTAATGAACTTTTAAATAAAGTATAGCCACGATTGAGTATTTCTTCATGGAATATAGTCTTGGTGATGGTTTTCTTTATGTAGTTTGGTCTCGGGGATGAATATTAGGCATATCTAAAGTTTCTTCCTTATGTAACAAGGAATTTTAGGGAAATCTAACAAAGGGAAACGTATTGTTTCAGGTCAAGAGGAGCTAGGAAAGGCATATAACCCACTAAGAGCTCGGGATGAGTTGTGAGTGACAAGTTTATTTTAAAATGAGCTTACTTTAAACAAAGCTTTCCTAAAATACGATTATGTTTGGAAACATGTATATATGTTTATGCTTTTCATGGATTTTAATGTGCTGTGAGGATGATTTGCATGAAAAGAAAAGTATGTATGTTCATGTACGTGCGTATTATATGTTTTACATTGGAAATCATTTGAAGCATACTAGTTGTTAAACGAGTATTATTAAAGGCATGCTATTTATTAACTTATAATATCATGGAAATGCATTGATGATTATTGACGAATTTGAGAAGATTTGGAAATGTTATAAACTCATGAACTATTGTTATGCTATTTTCAAAGCATATTGTTTTTTAATAATATTTTGAAACAAATCCCAATGTTGAAGGACACAAAGAAGGCATGTAGGTAGTCTGGATATAGAAATGATTCCCAATGCTGAAGAACTTGGAGAAGGCATGTGGGTAACCTGAGTATTGAGATAGCCCCCAATGCTGAAGCCCTAGGAGAAGGCATGTGAGTGGCCTAAATCTCATATATGGGACCCGATACTGAAGGACTCGGAGAAGGTATTCGGGTAACCCAGGATATGATATCTATGTGCACATAGAGGTATGATAGACGTTGTGTTGAGATTACTCCACACAGCTAAGGATTTTCAGCGTTGGGTGTGTTGAGACTACTCTGCCCCAACTAAGGATGTTTCCGACGTTGAGTAGCATTGAGCTCCGCTTTGCCTCAACTAAGGAAAATGTTTTTGAAATAAATTGAATTCTCGTGAATCTTTTCCTATGATGAACATATATGTTATAACTTTGAATTGCTGTTATCACGTATTATCATAGAATAACTTCGGTTCGATTAACTTCTGAGTTTTGAGGAAGGTTTTTACTAGATATCTCACTCACTGGGCATTCTAGCTCATACTTTCTTTGTTTTTCTGTTTTCCAGGTAGCGAGTAAGTTCGGGATGCTTAACCTACGCTGCAAATCATCTGGACCTACACTTATGTTGTACATATAGAGGGTTAAGGGCGATGTGATGAACCTATGTAAATCTGTGGTTTTGAGTGTAAATCGATGTTTGTATGTTAACTTAACCCTAGTTAAAGTATGTTGTTCAATCCTTGCTTAAATCTGCTTATTAGGTGATGATCAAGGATTAAGGTCGGCAGTGGATGTCGTAGGAACGTCGGTGTCTGCTGTCATCACACTTCCTTCTGGGTTAGGAGGAAACTTGGAAGGGGGTGTGACGCACAGGCTCAGAAACTAGGTCTTTCCGGCCTTCTGACCATCCTGTGTGGTCACAGATCCCGGTCCAAACATGACCGTCATCATCAATGCCTTCTCCCAGTACTTTGGCATTGGAAAATATATTCAAGCTGCCCGTATGCCTTCTCCACTTCCTTCGGCATTAGGGACTACAATCTGTCCAACGATGCCTTCGTAATTTTCTTCAGCATTAGAATTAGTACACCATATTCAAGAAACTCGATATGCAAATACTATATCTCCAAGTAGCTCGATATATATATTCCATAAATTAATAAGCTCGATATATATATTCCATAAATCCAATAAGCTCGATATATAAATAATAATTATCCTAGCATGCTTACAACATCATGTTAATGAACTTGATAAATTATTCAGGATCTCACCATAGCACACATAAGTACAATAATCCGTATTTATCAAATAAAACTCATAGCGTGCTATTATTCGTTCATAAATAATATAATTGCCTTCTCTCACGAAAAGAAATCAACCACTCACAGAGAAAGTAGCCGTCCAACTTAGGGTTTCTTCTTCCAACTTGGTTTCCAAACCTCTTCAGCTTCTCCCGAGCTTTTGGAGCTAAGAGCACAGCAACCAGAAAACCTTTGAAACCTTAAAACAACTCCTTAGACATCAGAAAATCTCTCTTGGACACAAGACACCTCTGTGGACGTAGGGAAAATCTACTTGCATGCAAGGCTCTTGCTTTTTTCTTCCAGACCTTCTATCTCTCTCTCTAAGGTGAACTCTCGGTTTTTGGTGGTCGTGAAAGCTTTTCCTTTTGGTCTTATTTATAGAGATTGGGTAATTTCTTTGGTCATCCAATGGTTTCCTCTAAGTAATCAACCTAGGTGGTGTTACCATGCATGTTCTTTGCATGGAAATTGACACTTAGCCAAACTTAACACTTAAGCAAACTAGGTGGCTTCACTAGATTTTATTTTACATGTAAGTCGATACCTCAACGCCCTAAGTGGCACTATCATGCATCATCTTTTCATGCAAATTGATACCTCATGCTTTAAGGTGTTCAATTCAAGGGTTGCCACCTCCTACTCCTTTTCCACCTCATTTGGACATCAAGCCAATCTCGAGTCTCGTCATGCGTTCAACCTAACCCTTGGGATAGGGACTATGCGTTTAATTCCTCTCAACCATACGTCCGTGACGATGCTTCTAGGTTTTCGATTCTTTTTCTCTCTTAAGCAACTAGGCCAAAGGTTATGGTGTCACAAAGGGTGTCCAACAAGGTGCTCCATAGGTGCCACCACGATGTTAATAATCAAAATTTTGAGCTGGGAATGGCGTCGTGGTGATGTTTTGTAGCACCACGGTGCTCTGTAGCCCTTCGGTAATTATAGCATAACTTTTTATTTGGGTGGATATTTTGGGCAAATAACCATTGTTTTCTTCGTTATTTTGTCCTTTTATTGATATATATGATTATATTTTAGATTTGCTTTCATCTTCTTTCTTTAATCAAGTTAAATATTGACAAATTTTGGCAATATTGCCCTGACGAATTGCTAACATTCATTTTCTAGCTTAGGAGTAGGAAAAACTCAATATTTGGATTGTGAGGACCTGGTTTATAATCTGATGTCTTATTGAATTATTTGTGTGTTTTGATGTATTTTAACTAATAGAGTAAGTAAGAAAACGGCGGAAGTACAAGGGATCAAAAGTACTTTAATTTCATTAATTTTGAGGATTAAACATGCAAGTGCTAAGAACCAAAAAATTGGGGACAGAACCTTACTTGTTGTAGCTCAAAATTGAAGTTGTCTCCTCCAAGATTTTGATCACAAACACTTCCTGGACTACCATAAGATTCTTCCTCGTTATTCTCTAGCCTTAGAATGGATTGTGGGATTCAAACCTTGACGAATTTGGAGCAAAATTGATTAAAAAAAAACAGTTTTTTAGAGTTTTGAGTATTCTTAAATTTTCAGCAAAATTCAACCTCAAGCATCACCTCAATTCCATCAATTCTCTTGCTATTTAAAGTAGAAGCTTAGCTAACCCTATTAGCCATGGAATTGACACTTAATATGGTGATTAAGCCATTTAATTATGACGTGGAAAGTGAAGGAGGTGAGGTGAGTTTCAAAAACTCCACCTCCTCCTTTCTCATGAAATTGGATAATTCCAATTTAATTAATTTCATAAATTAATTAAAGAGACATTATCTTAAATGAAAAAAACTGCTAAAAATATTTACAACTAATAGCAAAATACACAGTCCATCTGTGATAGACCGCAATAGACTACTATCTGTGTCTATCGTGACACACAAATAGTAGTCTATCACAATCTATCGCTGCTTATCGTAGATAGACAGTGAAATCTTACTATAGTTATAAATATTTTGGTTTCTTTTGCTATATTTGAAAAGAGCCCTTAATTAAATAATATTAATTTAGTATTAAATATATAATTGATTTAAATAATAATTAATTAAACAATTTAATTAATTATATTAAATTAATATTTAATATTAAAATATTAAATTAATAATTTCCCACTCATCTTGACAATTTCCGATACGCGAATCTCCATTCATCCGATCGATATTTAAATCATATTTAAATATCTCAAACTCTCCAATTTTCTCTAATAAATTATTAAACGAATAAATTGTAATAGTTTGCTCTTTAACTTGATTTGAACACCTTCAAATTCTTTCATCATACTATTCTAAGGAGTAGGCCTTGAGTTAACAAGGGGACTTAATGGACCTACAGATCATGAGCTCCAATGATTCGAAATTAACTCCTAAACTCTTTGACCAAGTTAATCAATATTCATTAACTATTAGGACACTCCACTATAGCCCAATAGCTGCACTTTCTTCACTGTAGATATATTTATGTGAAAAGCGCTTGAAAAATGCTTTCTATTCTCTCAAATTAAGGGAGTTTATATTAGACTTCACTTGTTTTCTAGTGGTTTTCAGGTTAAAATGAGAAAAATTAAAAAAGAAGACCAGAAGATCAAAATCGAACCATAATACACTGAAAAAGAGAAGAAAAATCACAAATTTGCCAAAACAGGGCAGCGCAGCTGCGTCTGGACAGCGCTATCTCGGCTTATTTCCCGAAAGGTTGTCTATCATAGCACCGCGACGCCATTTTCCTTAATTAAAATTATTGTATTTTTGGAAAGTTTTTTGAGCGGCCAACTCTATAAATTGGAGGGTTTCCAGCAGCCCTAATCATCAATCTACATACCAAAAGAGACACAAAAAGGAGAGAATTGAGTGAGAGTTCATTAGAGAGCCTCAAAGAGTGAGTTAGCTGCAAGGAAGAGGAAAAGAGTTCAAGAGAGTCGTGGTGCCATTCGAGTACTGATGCGCACTTTAAGGGGGTGTTTGGGTAAAGGATTGGGTTGGATTGTATTGTATTAGGTTACAAAATCCATGTTTGGGGAATGGGTTTTGGGGTTGGTTGGGATTACAAAACCAACCCCAAGTACAATCCAACCCAATCCTTCCTAGTTTCCGCCGCTTCCCAATGCTTACTCTGCCCGATGTCTGCTCTCCCTCTCTCTCTTCTGTCGTCTTCTGTCGCATTCCGTCTGCATTCACTCTTCCCATGGGTTGGTCGAAGCAGCCATGCGTTGGTCAAAGCAGACCATGCGTTGGTCGAAGCAGGCCATGCGTCGGTCGAAGGTAGGCCTTGCGTTTGTCGAAGTAGGCCATGTGTTGGTCGAAGGCTTGCGTTGGTTGAGGGTCAAAGGCCTTGCGTTGGTCGAAGGCTTGCATTAGTCGAGGGTCAAAGGCCTTGCGTTTGTCGAAGGCTTGCGTTGTTATTATTGTATTGTTATAATTTGGTTGTTGGCTTATTTGTCTTTGGTCACTTCCTGCACTATCAGTACAAGATGGATTGACTGTTGCACGGTCATTGCTTGCAGATCCAATGTTGTTAAGCCACTTTGTGGACTTCCCACCACAGTGGAAGTATGACTATTGCATGCAAGTCCTCGGGCGACAACGGGATCCAGCACCATGACTATGTTTTTTCTCCCTTCAATTTGCAACCCTAGTTATTTTATGATTAAGGAACCTTATCTTTCCATGATGTTGTTTGTAATTTGAACTATGCGTATTTTTTTTCGAACTTTAATTTTATATCGTTGTCCTTCTATTATATACTAACATTACTTTACTTTTAATTCTAATATACTGTGATAGTTGAAACAGATGTACAAAAAAAAAAAAAAAAAAAAGTCGAAATAAAACTTCAAGAAAAAGTAGTCAACATTATAATATAGTATGATGATTTGAAATAATATTTCAAAAGAAAAAAAAATCAAAATCAATCTTATAGTATGGTAGTTTAATTGTGTATAGTATGAACAAATAAAATTCAAAATACATGATGGTTAAAAAAGATGTAAAAAAAAACAGTGGAAATAATATTTTTTGAAAAAAAAGATCAAAATACTATTTAAAAAGAAAAAAAATCATAATTATAATATAGTATGATAGTTTCCTTTTCTATGGTATGAACAAATATAGTTCAAAATATATGATGCTTAAAACAAATCTAGAAAAAAAACTACTGAAAATAATATTAAAAAAATAAAAACAGTCAAAATAATATTTAAAAGCAAAAAAGTCAATATTATAATATACTATGATAGTTTACTTTTCTATAGTATGAACCGACAAATTTTAACTTATATGATGCTTAAAACAGATGTAGAAAAAAAAAAAAAACAGCCATAATAATATTAAAAGAAAAAAAAACAGCCAAACCCAACCCAAACCCAAGCTTGCAATCCAAACACTGTAATCAGAAACCCAGCCAATTCAACCCTGCACTCCAAACACCATAATCAGATTCCAATATGTTCCAATTCCAGACAACAAAACCCATCGTAATCAGATTCCCAGTAATCCTGATTCCAATCTGGCACCCCAAACAGCCCCTAAGTGTTAACCGCAAGTGTACGGGTCAAGTTATAATATAAGACGGTTAAGTCCGAATATCGTTCCACTGGAGATCCAATTGTGAAGGTTTAAGTTACTTGGCTATTCTAGAGTTGAATCAATTTTATTTGAGGATTGAATTTGAAAATTATGAGTTATAGAAAATATAAATCAAATAATGAAAGTATTAAGTGAGAAACACAAGAGTCAAAGAGAGTTCTAGGGTAATGAATCCTTGTTTATTTCATCATGCAATATTATAGATTTCATGGATTTTGTTGTCATTTATATGCCTAAGTCTATAAACTTAATTCCAAGTTATTTTCTCTAAAAAACAACCATTTCTCATGCAACTCGATTGATTATTAATCTCTTAAAACCAATACAAAATTACATGGCATTAAAAATAGTCTTTAGCAACTTTTATTATCAACCTAACTACTCTCGTGATAGATTAACAACAATTCATTGTTATAGATCAAATTAAACATACAATCTCTCAATCATACATCTAACCTAACATGTGAAGATGGCCAATCCACAAGAATTAAACACAATAATAATGAAAAGCATAATCATTCCAACAAAACCATGAAGTCTACAAAATCAACATAAATTCATAAACAAATCATCAAAACCCTAAAACTAAAGAGTTTAGCCACTCATAGCTTGAAGCAACATGTCTAAGCAAAATAAACAAAGAAAGAGTGTAAAGAAAGGGAAACTCTACTGAGAAGAGGCTCTTGATTGAGGTAGCACTGTCACAATCTCCTTGGCTCTCACATCGAAATTCGAAGGGCACCACGACTATCTCGAAGTCTTTTCCTCTTCCTTGCAACTAACTCACTCTTTGAACTCTCACTCAATCTCTCCTTTTTGTGCCTCTTTAGGTCTGTAAATTGAAGGTTGATTCCTCCTTGATTTGATTTGATGCTTAGGGCTGCTGGAAATCTCCAAATTTATAGAGTTTGGTCGTCCAAAAACTTAACAAAAATAACAATTTTCATTTAAGGAAAACTGGCGCCGCGACGCTGGTCTATAGCGCCGCGGCGCTATTGAAAATTTTGGGACAGCGCCGCGACGCTGTTGGAGAGCGCCGCAGCGCTAGGGCTGCGATCAGAAAGCTTGCTCTCGAGTTTTAGCGCCGCGGCAGCGCCGTCCAGGCACAATGGCGCTGCCCCAATTTTTGCCATTTTGTGTTTTTCATCTCTTTTTCCCTGTATTCTTGCTCGATTTTGATCTTTTAGTCTTTTCTTCTAATTTTCCTCATTTTAACCTGAAAACCACTAGCAAACAAGTGAAATCTAATATAAACTCCCTTAATTTGAGAGAATAGAAAGCACTTTTCAAGTGCTTATCAAGTACCAACATGAGAGCCAAGTAGATTGTGACGGTGCTGCCTCGATCAAGAGCCTCATTTTCAGTAGAGTTTCTCTTTCTTTACACTCTTTCTTTGTTTATATTGTTTGAACATGTTGCTTCAAGCTATGAGTTGCTAAACTCTTTAGTTGTACGGTTTTGATGAATTGTTTATGAATTCATGTTGATATTGTAGACTTTCATGGTTTTGTGTAATAATTATACTTTTCATTGTTATGGTGTTTAATTCTTGTGGATTTGCCATCTTCACTTGTTAGGTGAGATGTATGGTTGAGACATTGTATGTCTAACTAGATCTATAATAATGAATTGTTGTTAATCTATCATAAGAATAGTTAGGTTAACAATGAAAGTTGCATAAAGACTAATCTTAATGCCATGTAATTTATATTGGTTTCAAGAGATTAGTAATCAATTGAGTTGCATGAGAAAGGGTTGTTTTCTAGAGAAAATAACTTGGAATTAAGTTTGTAGACTTAGGCATATGAATTACAATAAAATCCATGAACTTTAGGATATTGCATGATGAAACAAACAAGGATTCATTACTCTAGAAGTCTCTTTGACTCTTGTGTTTCTTAATTTATTTGCTTTCCTTATTTAGTTTCTTTCCTAATTCACAACTTCAATTCCAATCCTCAAAGAAAATCGATTCGATTCTATAATAGCTAAGTAACTTAAACCTTCACAATTGGATCCTCAGTGGAACAATAATCAGACTTTACCGTCTTATATTATAACTTGACTTGTACACTTGCGGCTAACACATAAAGTGGCGCAATCATTATGTACACACTATATAACCATGATTAGTAAGTGAAGGAATATAAAACATGCATAGCGGAAGCAATTGAATCATAAACACTCTAATTTGCTTTAATTTGAAAGAAAAACATGTTGTTTCTAAGCAATAAAACAACGAGTTTGAAATACGACCTTTATTGAACCAAATTCTTGAGAATTAATCTTCAAATTGATCAAGAACAAGATGTAGACCACCATTGTCTTTCTTGCTATTCTCTTGTTTTAGTACTTGATTATGGGATCAAATTAGTGATGAATTGGAGGGAATTTTGTGAATTGAGAAAGTTTGAGAGTCTTTGGTTTTTAGTGCTTGATTTCAACAAATTCAAGCATCCATCTTTTTTAAATTCATTATGATTCTCATTCACCATTTTTTTTTTTAAAAAAAAGAGATTAGCATGCAAAATTAGTTATCATTTCAAATTGACACCTTATATAAGAGTGATTGCTGCTAATTTGAAAAGAACACACATAGCATGCAAAAATAAATATTGATTTCAAGTTGACAACAAATTTAAGTATGATTAGTGTCAAAATATGAAGCTTCCACCAAGCATGCAAAATAGCTTAGTCATAATATCACTAAAGTTGAGAATTGGAAAAATCCACTAATTTTGGTCAACCTTTGACCTTTTGAATTCAAAAATCAAAATTTCCAATTTTCTAATTAATTTATATATAATTAATTCAACTAATAAATTTTATTTAATTAATTATTGGGCTCTTTTCAAATATAGCAAAAGAAACCAAAATATTTACAAATATAGCAAAATTTCACTGTCTATCTGTGATAGACCGTGATAGATTGTGATAGACTACTATATCTATGTCTATCGATAGATAGTAGTCTATCACGATCTATTACAGATAGACTATGTATTTTGCTATTAGTTGTAAATATTTTCGACAGTTTTGCCATTTAAGATAATTTTCCTTAATTATTTATACAATTTAATATCATATATTAAACTATATAAATCCCAATTTGACTACTCTTGATCGATATGAATCCCTCTTCATATACACAATATTTAAATCATATTTAAATACTTTTCTCTCTCTATGTTGAATTCGAAATTAAACAATAAAATATTAAACTCTTTTAATGTTTTATTCTCTAAATTGAATTCGAACAATTCAAATTCATTCATCACACTGTTCTAAGATTTGGTCCAATGTGAGCTAGCAAGGGGACCTAACATTGGACTAGCAAGGGGACCTAATGGACCTACAAATCATGAGCTTCAATGATACGAGTGTTGAGTATCTCTTTATTAAGCTGATTATGCGTTTAACATGCTTAATACTATGCGTTACTAATCTGTCAAGTTTTCCTATCCTTCACCCAAGTATAAGCAAAGAATGAGGTTTTCTCGGTGCGTCCGAGGTCAACACAGGGACTATGCAGATTCTATAATTAGTTGGACTAATTGAGTCATGAGTCTAAAGAAGGTGATGAGAAGTGATGCGTCTAATTAACTACAAAGCAGTAAACCTAAGCTAAAGTGGTTTGATGGAGAGGTATGCGACACAACAAAGTCAGCTAATTGAATTATATGAATGGTAAACACAGGGCTGGGGTTGGTTATCATCTAAAGTTAGAAATGCATAGTTAGGTCTATTTTATACCAGCGACTCTTCTCTCGATTGTCAGCCGCTATGCATTATATGTCTATAACGCATAGGAGAGTGTTAAGTACCAAGGTTATTTCTATGTCTAGGTAACACTTCTTAGCTTTGTCAATTGTGTTCCACAATCACTTACTCTCCCGAGCAGTCTGATTATTACTACTTATATCGATTAGCTTGATGGACATAAGCATTAGATTAAAAGTACAATTGACAAGATGAAATAGTCTTCTACGGTTCTTATTTAGATGATAACGCAACCCGTGACCCTTGAGAAAGTTAGTTACTCATAGATGATAAACAGCAAATGGAAAGTGATGAGAAATGAATAGCCATGGAAGATGTATAGATTGATGAACGGAATAACTATTTTAGAAAATACAATGTCTTGCTAATAGACTAAAACATAAGTAAGAAAAGAGATAGAAAGCATGGAATGACTTCTCAATGTCTTGAGCTTGCCAGGATGGTAGTGTGAGTTATGCTGTGAAGTGGTCAAGCGAAGGGAAGACTCTTCTCTTTTGAGTTATTTGTCTCCGGTTGTCGTCTGGAGAGAACTCTGCTGTCATTTAGGAATTCTTCCAAGAGGTTCAAAAACATTTTCGTCTTCAAGTTTGCCCTTTTATAGATGCTGCGTTGCAATCGCTGGCAAATCTGCATGATTGGAGGCTCAATTTCTACCTTGCGTCCATCTCGCTTAATCGCGTGATTTTCGATTTAATATCGATCCACCACTCTCGCGGCATATCAAGCATATCAATCTCCCGACAATTCTCAAGATTCTTATCTGATTTTCCGCTGCCTTCTTGATATGCGTCCACGCATCAACCTGCGTTGAAGGGTTGCCAACGCATAGTCCTGCTAAGAGGTTGCCAATGGATAGTCTTGCGTTAAGAGGTTGCCAATGCATCCACGGGTTGCTTGCATTCCTGCGTCAAAACATGCGTTTTAGGCTTAAAAAGCTTCAAAATAATTATCTTCATCAATTTACAAGAGTAGAATACATAGGAAGATTTATCAATAGAATTTAACTCAAACTACCGCATGATTATCTATTTAAACTCTATTTTTCTAAGAGAGATAATAATAACTTGTATTTCTACAAGTTATCACACCCTCGAACTTAGAAAAAATGCTTGTCCTCAAGCATAACTTCTATCTAAGAAACTTCAATCAGCCCTAAAATTTTCTCAACGCATTGACTAGTCTCTCAGAATGCTATACTCAATCAACTACCTGTTAGTTACATTACTTTTCAACCTCTATATTCTTTTCTTAGAAACGGGTCTAATTTGTATGCGGCAAGCTTTCTTTTTAATCTTCTTTACTCATTATTCACAAAATTTTTGTTTCTTCTTTTAACACTGAGTCTGAAAAGATGAAGATATAAAGTTCCTTTTTCTTTCATTTGTTTTATTATTTATGTATTAGGTGACTATGCGTCGAGTAGGGTTACCCACCTTCGTTATGACATACCAACTATGGGGTGCATAGAGACAGCCAACTACAAGCAAATGCCCTTCTCAACTAAACTCTTATCTAAGTTCGATTTCCTCACTAGACATTGGAGTTTGTTATTTATTGATTTATCTATGCGTCGCTGATTACGATTACCCACCTTCGTTTTGACAACCAACTATGGGGCGCATGGAGGTGGCCAACTACGAGCAGATGTCGTTTTTAGCTAAACTCTTAACAAGATAGTTGTATTAGTCTTATCAGCAGAGTTTTGCTTTAACATTTTTTTTTTTTTTAAAATAAGTTCCTCATTTTTTATATTTGACAGTTCAAACCTCTTCCACCCCCAAACTTGAAAGTAGCAATACCATTTGGGGGTGGAAGAGATTTGAATTGTCAAAGAACTCTGCGCTGACTAATTAGAGGATCACAACATCAACCAGAGCCCACCAAGGCCACCAAAGGATCCCATCAGCCAACACAACCAGCTGAACCACTTCCAGAACCGCCAAAGAAGAAAGAAAAGGGAAGTCATCTAAGCTAAAACCCAAGACTGTGGCAAGTTCTGATGCCACTGTTCGAGTTTCCCCTTCCTTCAGCCCTTCACCTCCACCCCCAAACTTGAGAGTAGCAAGGTCCTCATTGCTTAAATTGTAAACAAATATTATGTTGAAGAATTTCGTAAAAGAGGTTTTAATTGGCAGCTTGCACGCATGCGAAGTAGGTTTGCGTTTCTAAGGAATAGTATGAAGAAGCATGGAAAGTTATCTAACTTAGAATATACAAAAAGTGTAAGCATGATTATCATCATAGTGACTAACTTTTCAACGCAAAGATAAAAAATGGAAATAATTAAATGTACTCAGAATAAATTAAAACAAGGGGAAACGCAAAGAGGTAAATAGACATTCACTGCGGCGCAGAAATTTTCATTCTATTAATTTCATATCCCACAAGCGCATACAGTTGGAGATGAAGATAATTGCAATGAAAGCTATAAAGAAGATACAACTTTAACTACACCCCTAAATTTTAACTATCCGACTTGGCATCATCAGGCCTGTGTTGCTGCTCAAGCGCAGGGCGTTGCGGCATTGTGTTGTTGACATAGATTTAAAGTGCAAAAACTTGCTACTGTGTCTATCTATCATTATTAAGCTTCCTTTGCGTTTAACATACTATGCGTTGAACATGCTTAATGTTATGCGTTTATGATCTGTCAGGTTTTTCTATTCTTAGCCCAAGTATAAGCAAAGAAATAGGTTTACTCGGTGAGTCCGAGGTCGAACATAGGGACTATGTTGATTCTGTAATTAATTGGATTATTAAGTTGGAGTGCTAACCAAAAATAGTTGAGAATGATACGTCTAATTAAAGAAGCGATAACATGTACACTAGATCAAAATGTTGTGAATGGTAAGGTATGTGACACAGCAAAGTCAGCTAAATGGATTAAATGAATGGATGAAAACAGGGTTCGGGTTGGTTAACATCTAAAATCAGAAATGCATAGTGATAGTCTATTCATACTTGCGACTCTTCTCCCGGTTGTCAGCCGCTATGCATTATATTCTATACCGCATAGGAGAGTGTTAAGTACCAAGGTTATTCCTATGTCTAGGTAACATTTCTTGGCCTTGTCAATTGAGTTCTAAAATCACTTACCCGCTCGAGCAGTCTGATTATTACTACTTATATCGATTAGCTAGATGGACATAAGCATCGGATTAAGATTACAATTGACAAGATGCAATAGATACACTATGGGTCTTATTTAGATGCTAACGCAACTCGTGACCCTTGAAAGATTAGGTACTCACGGATTCAAAGTAATAAGCAAAAAGTGTAGAGAAATGGATAGACATGGAAGAATTGTAGATTAATGAACCGAATACAATTTTAGACAGCTCAATGTCTTGACACAAATCTAAAATCACAACTAGAAAAAGAGATAGAAAGCAAGAAAGGCATCAATGTCTTGAGTCGCCAGAATGGAAGCGTGAGGTTCTACTGTGAAGTGGTCAGGAGGAGGGAAGACTCTTCTCTTTCGAGCTTTTGGTCTCCGGTTGTCTTCTGGAGAGAACTTTGCTATCGCTCAGGTATTCTTCTGAGAATCAGCAACCCTTTTCCAGCTTGCAGGTCTGCCCTTTTATAGAGGCTATACTCGTAATCAATGGTAAATCTGCGTGATTTAAGGAAATTGATATCGTGCATCTATCTCGCCTAATTGCGTAATTCTAGGTTCAATTTAGATCCACCACCTTAGCCACAGAACATGCATGTCAATCTTCCAACAATCTCTCAAGATTCTGATATGATTTTCCGCTGCCTTGCGTTTCTGGTCGTTATGCGTCCATGGAGAATTTAGGTTCATGCGTTCACTCATGTCGACGCATCCATATGTTCTAATGCATCATCCTGCGTTGAGCGGATGTCAACGTGTCATAGGTTGCCAATGCATAGTCCTCCGTTAAGAATCTACAGGTTGCTCGCGTTTCTGCGTTACATGCGTTTTAGGCTCAAAAAGCTATAAAATAATTATCTTCATCAATTTTCAAGAGTAGAACGCATAGGAAAATTAATCAATAGAATTCAACACAAACTACCGCATGATTCTCTATTTAATCTCTATTTTTCAAAGAGAAAGGTTCTAATAACTTGTATTTCTACAAGTTATCACACCCCCAAACTTAGAGAAATGCTTATCTCAAGCATAACTTCTATCTAAGAAACTTCAATCAACCCTAACATTTTCTCAACGCATTGATTAGTCTCTCAGAATGCTATACTAAATCAGCTACTCGTTAGTTATATTACTTCTCTACGTCTATATTCTTTTCTTTGGAACGAGTCTAATTTGTATGCTGCAAGCTTTCCTTTCAAAATTCTTTACTCATTATTCACAAAATTTTTGTTTCTTCTTTTAACATTGAGTCTGAAAAGATGAAGATATAAAGTTCCTTTTTCTTTAATTTTTTTTTTTTTTGTTGTTTATGTCACACCCCCTCTTTGATTACCTACTTAACCAAAAGAAGATGTGAAGACAATATACATCACCCCTCTTGTGACGCATATTGCCCCATCTTACATAACTTCCTGCATAAACATTCCATACTTATACACTCATAGAATTCAGCCATATTAACACATGATCATAATATAATAATCCTTCCTGTACACAGTATACTTTTATAACATACTCCCTCATCACCGACTTATAAACAACTAAATCTATATGCCACAAGTGTTAAGTTATTTACACATACAACAACGAGAAATTAAACTGTTTTTGGAAACTCGAAGCTTAAGCAAGGCGAGTTGGAGTAGGCAATGCACCAGGAACGTCCTTATTACCTGGGAGGAAAAGAAAACATGGAAAACATGAGCTAAAAGCCCCGTGAGTGACTAATTTTGTAAGACTATCTTTTGTTCGAAAACAGGCTTGTTAAAATCATAATAACGCTATAAACGTAAACATGATTCAAATAATCATTTATGTAAAATCATAATTTCAACAACGTAAACAAATCACATATGTTCATGCCAAAATGATCGTATACAAAAAACAGTTCGTTCTCAAACCTTTCCCTTAGTCAGGGCGGAGCAAGACTCAACGCACCCGACGTCGAAAACAAGTAAGGCTCAATGCGGAGCAAAACTCAACGCACCAGCATATAACCTCTATGTGCACATAGAAATATCGCGGGTTGCCCAAGTACCTTCTCCATGTCCTTCAGTACTGGGTCCCGGGGAAACTCACATGCCTTCTCATGTCCTTCAGCATTGAGCCTCTTCTAAAACATTTTAGGAATCGATATTATACGTAAATAGTTTACATGAAAACCTTTCATGAAAATCAGGTATATCACGGTAAACAACATTTCACAACATGCCATTCAACGTCTTATAAAAAACGTATAAAACGTGCCTTATGAACAATATCATCAAACATCATGCTTTTCAAGAAAACAGTTCATCTCAAAGCCATATCTCATAAGAAAAACCAAACTAAACATTTTTAATAAATTCGTTTTCAAAGAAAGAAAAGTGTCACTCACAACTTATCCTTAGGCCCTGAGCGAATTATATGCCTTTCCGAGCTCTTCTTGGCCTGTAAATACATATTCCTCACGTTACGTTTTCCATAAACTTCCTTTACATGATCATTAAACGTGCATACTTAAACTCTAATCATGATTCACCATCGAGACTCCCTTTCTTTCCTAAAATACACATAATAAGTGAGACTCTATGTCACTAGCGAGATTACCAACGAGATTTCACCTTACTTGCAAGTTTACTAACGAAATTACACAATAGGTCACGACACTAGCGACACGAGCACAAGCGATACCAGTGAGACTACCTGATGAGCGATACTGAGTGAGAGCCAGTGAGATTTGTGAGAGAAAATCCTCCTTTTGCACGATCAGCAACACCAGTGTTGCTACTCACGCTCCAATTCTCAGCGTTACCTGCTTCCATACGGCACCCGACAGCAGAGTTTCCTCCTTTCTTGTTTGTTCTCACTTCTGTCAATTCAAAGTCATATTTTCAGCCAGATTTAGAACTTCTTTCCTTCTACAAACTTGTAGAGAAATATGTTTTCTAGCTTACCTCAAAATTTTGGTGGCTTAACTCGTCCTGGTTTGTCAGATATTGCAAGTTTTCACCGCGCGGCTCTAGATTGCACAGAAATTTCGTATCAGTAACTTCCAGCTAAAATTTTACATGTTTCTAATACATTTTAACTCAAGCTTCCTTCATAAAAGTTGTTCAAAATTGCGTTAGCTTACTAACCTTAAAATTTCAGCCCAAAATTCAATTTCTTCAGCTCGATATTCACCAAACACCAGACCTGGTTCGAGCTATGCGACAACAGATGAAGCTTCTGTTTCAGCTTCAGTTTTACCATGAAATTTTCCAAAACCTTGCACAAAATTTCCCTAGAACTCTTCTTCAACCTCTCCATGATGTGCAGCTGAAAAATAACATAGATTTTCATTTGGAAATGAGTAGAATGAAGTCGGCAAAATTTTCTGTCCAATGAAAAGTTAAAAACCGACTTCTCATCCTTATCATCTCTTTTTCTTTTTCTTTTTCTTCTCTTTTCTTTTTTCTACTTTTTTTTTTTTTTGTCTTCTTCCTTTTTTTTTCAATATGAGATTATTAATACTAATTCGGCTAAAGCTTTTGAACGTGCTTACCAATTAGGTGCTTACAGTTTATAAGTTAAGTAACCATGCGTCAAGTAAGGTTACCCACCTTCGTTCTGACATACCAACTATGGGGTGCATGGAGGTAGCCAACTACGAGCAAATGCCCTTTCTCGACTAAACTCTTATCTAAGTTCAATTTTTTCACTAGACATTGGAGTTTGTTATTTATCTATGCATCGCTGAGTACGATTACCCACCTTCGTTCTCATATACAAACTATGGGGTGCATGATGGCAGCCAACTACGAGCAGGTGTCATTCTCAGCTAAACTCTTAACAAGATAAGTGTATTAGTCTTGTTAGCAGAGTTTTGCATTGAATTTTTTTTTCTTTTCTTTTTTTTTTTAATAAGTTTCTCATATTTTTATCTTTGACAGTTCAAACCTCTTCCACCCATAAACTTGAGAGTAGCAAGGTCCTCATTCCTTAAATTGTAAACAAAGATTATGTTGAAAAATTTTGTAAAAGATGTTTGAATTGGTAGCTTGCATGCATGCAAAGTAGGTTTGCGTTTTTAAGGAATAGTATGCAGACGCATTAAAAGTAATCTAACTTAAAAGTGTACAAAAAATGTAAGCATGATTATCATCATAGTGACTAACTTTTCAATGCAAAGATAAAAGTTGGGAATAATTACATGTACTTAAAATGAAATTAAAATAAAGGGATACGTAAAGAGATAATTAGGAATTCAATATGGCGAAGAGATGATGAACACATACAATTAACGCATGACTGATGATTGCATAGTTTCAATTCAAAGTATGCGTTGGATGTTAAGTATTATGCGTTTAAAAAAATACAGCTCTAACCGCACCTCTAATCTTATCTTGATAAACACAGAGATCGTTTATCGATGAACAAATGTACGGATGACAGAGTATGCGGTGAAATCAAATAATTTGCATGGAAGCTCGACGCCTAATTTCATGCTTATCTAATTTACACTACTCCTAAAACTGAATTCAAAGAATGAGAAATAAATACTGAAAACAAAGTAAGAATAAAAGAAAATAAGCAAGAGTAAAAGAAAGCGTCCCTGGAAAATTAGGCGTTCAGCAACAAAAGGACCTTTCAACGCAAGCTCAGTCATTACACTCGCGTAGGTCAATGGAGGTTTTGTCGATCTCAAGCTCTCCAATGTGGTAGGGTTTTACCCTTTGTCCATTGACCTTGAAGGTGGTGATTCCGTCTTCATTTGTTAGCTTGACAACACCATGCGGAAATACTTCCTTGATTATGAATGGTCCAGACCAGCGAGACTTCAGCTTACCTGGGAATAAACGCAACCTTGAGTTAAATAATAGGACCTTCTGGCTGACGTATAGCGTTTTCTTACCGATATTTTTGTCGTGCCATTTTGTGGTCCTTTCTTTATACAGCTTTGCATTTCGGTAAGCTAAATGTCTCCACTCCATGAGTTCGTTTAATTGAAGCTTTCTTGCTTCGCAAATTGTGTCCTGGTCTAGATTGAGCTTCTTCATAGCCCACATGGCCTTGTGTTCCAACTCTAGCGGGAGATGGCACGCTTTTCCAAACACCAATGCATAGGGTGACATGCCTATGGGTGTTTTAAATGTCATTCTGTGTGCCTAGAGAGCTTCATCTAATCTCTCCGTCCAATCTTTCCTTGATGTGCTCACAACTTTTTCAAGTATGGACTTAATCTCCCTGTTTGTTATTTCAGCTTGGCCGTTTGTCTGTGGGTGATAGGCAGTTGCTACCCTGTGCGAGACATTAAATTTTGTCAAAAAGTTAGTGATTATGCAATTTATAAAATGTGTACCTTCATCACTAATTATCGCCCTTGGTGTCCCAAATTGAGAAAAGATTTGTCTCTTTAAGAACTTGGACCCCGTGTTTGCGTCGTTCTTTGCACAGGCCGCTACTTCTACCCATTTTCATACGTAGTTGACTGCTACTAGGATGTATTGATTACCATAAGAAGGAGGGAATTGTCCCATAAAATTGATTCCCCATACGTCGAACAACTCAACTTCCAGTGAGTTCAGAGGCATCTCATTTCGGTTGGAAATGTTGCCTGTTCTCTGACAACGATCGCAAGCTATCGCATATGCCCTTGCGTCTTTGAATAATGTGGGCCAAAAATACTCACTCTGCAACACGTTCGCAGCTGTTCTTTGTCCCCCGAAGTGTCCTCCGTAAGTTGCTTCATGACACCTCCTCAGAATGCTATGCATTTCATATTCTGAAACGCATCAACGTAGGATGTGGTTTGGGCCAAGTCTATATAGATATGGCTCATCCCAACAGTAGAACTTACTTTCCTGTTGGAGCCTCTTCCTTTGTTGAGCGTTGAAATCTTCAGGCCATTGGTTGCAGACTAAATAATTCACTATGTTTGCATACAACGATTCCTGACACTCTGCGTTCATGATGTGCTCGTCTGGGAATCGTTCCTCTATATCACTCCAACTTTCCTCGACCTCTTTATTTTCCAGTCGAGATAGATGGTCCGCAACCTGATTCTCGATTCCCTTCCTATCTTTGATCTCCAAATCAAATTCTTGTAATAATAAGATCCATCGGATGAGTCCAGGCTTTGCGTCCTTTTTTGCCATTAAATACTTGATCGCAGAATGATCAGTATAAATGGCCACCTTTGACCCTACCAAATATACCCTAAATTTGTCAACCGCAAAGACTACGACTAACATTTCCTTCTCAGTAGAAGTGTAGTTCTCTTGAGCAGTGTTCAATGTTTTACCGGCATAAAAGATGGGTGCATTATTTTCTCTTTCCTTTGCCCCAGCACTACTCCCACTGCATGGTTGCTTGCGTCACACATCAATTCAAATAGGAGAGACCAGTCTGGTGCAACTAAAATTGGTGCTGAAATTAGGGCATGCCTTAAAGACTCAAATGAATGCAGACATGCGTTATCAAAGTTGAAGTCCCTATTGGCTTCCAGTAGCGCGCTCAGTGGTTTTACGACTAGCGAAAATTCTTTGATGAATCTTCTATAAAACCTGCATGGCCTAGGAAACTTCGCAAAGTCTTTACATTTGTGAGGGCTGGCAGTTTGGCTATTGCATCTATTTTTGCTTGATCAACTTCCAATCCAACCTTAGAAATCTTATGTCCCAACACAATACCTTCCCTGACCATGAGTGGCGCTTCTCCCAGTTGAGGACTAGATTTGTGTCTTCGCATTTCTTTAATACTCATTCCAGGTTGGCCAAGCATTCATCGTATGATTCCCTAAATACTGAGAAGTCGTCCATAAATACCTCTACTGAATGTTCCAGATATTCGGAAAATATCGCCATCATGCACCTTTGGAATGTTCCTGGTGCGTTACATAGCCCGAATGGCATTGCGTCTGAACGCAAAGGTGCCATGTGGGCATGTGAACATTGTGTTCTCTTGATCTTCCAGAGCTATCATGATCTGGTATAGCCGGAATATCCGTCAAGGAAGCAGAAGAATTCATTTCCTGCTAGCCTGTCTAGCATTTGGTCGATGAATGGCAATAGGAAGTGATCTTTCTTTGTTGCCTCATTCCACTTGTAGTAGTCCATACAGATGCGCCGACCAGTGACCGTTCATGTTGGTATCAGCTCATTTTTACTGTTCGTAATCACTGTCATCCCCCCTTTCTTAGGTACACACTGAGTTGGGCTTACCCAGCTGCTGTCGGAGATTGGATAAATGACCCATGCGTCGAACCATTTGATGATTTCTTTCTTCACAACCTCCTTCATTGCTGGGTTAAGCCTGCATTGCCTTTCTACTGAACCTTCCTTACTGTCACACCCCCTCCCAGATTTCCTTCCTAATCTAGAAGTAAGTGCAACCTACTCACACACTCGTCAACATATATCTTGAAACATAAATCTATACCTAATCAATTATACAAAGCTTTACGCTAGTGAAACATCATAGGTTAAACATAATTTTTAAATTCAGATTTCTCAACTCATAGTTTATCATAACAAGTATTTGTTCAGCATACAGTACAAAACCCACTCTCGTTATACCACAAGATCATGTATGACAAAACATGTACATAAACTGAGTATTTACAACTATCCCAGAGAACTAATGCAGAGTAAGCCCAAACGAGGATCTTCTATAGGCTAAGCATCTCGGACATGTCGCTACCTGAAACGAACAACAATAAACAAGAAAGTGTGAGCCTAAAGCCCAGTGAATGACTAAGTTATCCAATTACAATTTAAGTCCTTGAATTAATACTGATCATTAGAACTACTATGTATTTCATAAGTACAGATTCTTAGGTCACCCATGCCATTAAATAAATATAATATAAATATCTTTTCAAGAGGTAGCGGAGCAAAGCTCAACGCACTTAACCTCATGAACACATTCTCATTATTCATACATTCACACGCCTTCATATTTCGTCCCTCGATGTTTCTACTCTCAAGTGCTTTCTCATGACGTCCCTCAACACTGAGTTCTAAATCAATCCACTGCTCAAGTGCCTTCACTCGTGGTCCCTCAGCACCGAACCATCATGTACTGGTTTTTCATATGCCTTCTCACAAGGTCCTTCGACATTGGAATCCATCTCAATCAATTTCTCAAGTGCCTTCACCCATGGTCCCTCAGCACTGTGTATCATATATCATATCTGTAAGCACCTAATTTGTAAGCACGTTCAAATGCTTTAAGCGAATTAGTATTAATAATCTCATATTGTAAATAAAAAAAAAAAAGAAGAAGAAAGAAGGAAGAGGAAACCAAAAGGGAAAAAAGACAAAAAAAAAAAAAAAAGGAATTAGAAAAAGAAAAGAGAAGAAAAAAGAAAAAGAAAGAAGAGTAGATAATGATGGGAGAAGTCGGTTATAACTTTTATTGAAGGGAAAACTTTGCCGACTTATTTCTCTTCATTTCCAAACTCATTTCTATGCTATCTTTCAGCTGCACGTCGTAGAGAGGTTGAAGAAGAGTTCTAGGGCAAATTCGTGCAAGGTTTTGGACGGTTTCATGGTAAAACTGAAGCTGAAATAGAAGCTTCATCTACTGTCGCACAGTTCAAACCAAGTTTGGTGTTTGGTCAATATCGAGCAGAAGAGATTGAATTTTGACATTTTAAGGTTAGTAAGTTAACTCAATTTTGAACAACTTTTATGAAGGATGCCTGAGTTTAAATGGAATAGAAACATGTAAACTTTTAACTGGAAGTTACTGATACAAAATTTCTGTGCAACCTGGAGTCGCGCGAAGAAAACTTGCAATATCTGACGAACCAGAACGAGTTGAGCCACGAAAATTTGAGGTAAGCTAGAAAACATGTTTCTCTACAAGTTTTTAGAAGGAAAGAAGTTCTAAATTTGGCTAGAAATATGACTTTGAACTGAC
Source organism: Citrullus colocynthis (assembly GCA_031780015.1). Lineage (NCBI taxonomy): Eukaryota > Viridiplantae > Streptophyta > Magnoliopsida > Cucurbitales > Cucurbitaceae > Citrullus > Citrullus colocynthis. Next base: position 3,279,166 of record QLSR01000100.1, on the reverse strand, counting down.
AGAAGTGAGAACAAAAAGAAAAGGAGGAAACTCTGCTGTCGGGTGTCGTTACGAAGCTGGTATCGCTGAGAAATTGGAGCGTGAGTAGCAACACGAATCTCGCTGGTAGTGCAGAGGAGGTTTTTGTCTCACAAATCTCGCTGACTCTCGCTCGGTGTCGCTCCTCAGGTAATCTCGCTAGTCTCATTTATTCTAGTGTCACTAGTGCCATGTACCTGTTGTGTAATTTCGTTAGTAATCTCGCTAGTAAGGTGAAATCTCGTTGGTAATCTCGCTAGTGACATAGAATCTCGCTAGTGACATAGAATCTCGCTTATTATGTTTATTTTAGAAAAGAAAGGGAGTCTCGGTGGTGAAGCATGATTAGAGTTTAAGTATGCACATTTAACGATCATGTAAAGGAAGTTTAAGGAAAACATAATGTGGGGAATATGTATTTACAGGCCAAGAAGAGCTCGGAAACGCATATAATCCGCTCAGGGCCTAAAGACAAGTTGTGAGTGACACTTTTCTCTCTTTGAAAACGAAATTTATTGAAAATGTTTAGTTTGGTTTTTCTTATGAGATATGGCTTTGAGATGAACTGTTTTCTTAAAAAGCATGATGTTTGATGATATTGCTCACAAGGCATGTTTTATCCGTTTTCTATAAGATGTTGAATGGCATGCTGTGAAAAGTTGTTTATCGTGATATATCTGATTTTTCATGAAAAGTTTTCATGTGAACTATTTACATATAATACTGGTTTCTAAAATGTTTTAGAGGAGGCTTAATGCTGAAAGACATGAGAAGGCATGTGAGTTTCCCTGGGACCCAGTATTGAAGAACTTGTAGAAGGTACTTGGGCAACCCGCGATATTTCTATGTGCACATAGAGGTTGTGACATTGGGTGTGTTGAGTCTTGCTCCACCCCAACTAAGGTTGTTATCGACGTTGAGTGCGTTGAGTTTTACTTCACCTCAACTCAGGATGTTTTCGACATCGGGTGCATTGAGTCTCGCTCGACCCTGACTAAGGGAAAGCTTTGAGAACGAATTGATTTTTGTGTACGATCATTTTGGCATGAACATATGTGATTTGATTACGTTGTTGAATATTATGATTTTACAGAAATGATTATTTAAATCACGTTTACGTATATGGTGTTATAACGATCTTAACATGTCTGTTTTCGAACAAAAGATGGTTTTACAAAATTAGTCACTCACGGGGCTTTTAGCTCACGCTTTCCATATTTTCTTTTCCTCCCAAGTATCAAGGACGTTCCTGGTGCATTGTCTACTCCAACTCGTCCTGCATAAGCTTCGAGTTTTCAGAAAAATCTGTCCTGTTTTGAAGTGTTGCTTGTATGTAAACCTTATATAGGTGGCATGTAGACTCAATTGTGTATTTACTGGGAGTTGAAACATGGTTTTGTATAAGGTCTTTACGAATGAGTTGTAAATTTGAATTATCTATATATATAAAATTCCTATTATATAAGGTTTGAAAAGTATTAAGGAGCAATACGTATGTTGTAAATAGTACAAGATCAGTGGGTAGAAGTGGATGGTATGCGTCACAAGAGGGGTGATGTATGCCGTCCTCACATCTCCTTTAAGGTTATGTAAGTAAGTTGGGAGGGGGTGTGACAATATCCCCATAGGCTTTCAGACATGGTCCTTCGGCCGTGGGTTGCATTTAGATAACATGCATACAGGCGTTCATATGACATACTCGTTTTTACTTGCACAATGTTAGAAATAATCCTTGGATGAAATAGAAAGTCACTCACGATTTGTCTTAGGCCCTGAGTGGATAATATGCTTTTTCGAGCTCTTCTTGGTCTGTAAAAACACATTTCTCACAGGTTTTCTTTAAACTCCCTTTCCATAATAATTAAATATGCATATTCATATATCATTCTCACTCCATCACTGAGACTCTCTTTTTCCAAGGTATTCATAACTAGCGATACTGTATGTCACTAGTGAGACTACCAGCGAAATCACACCACTGGATACTGCACTAGCGAAACCAGAGTGAACTAGACTAGCGAGATTACCAAGGAGCGATACCCAGCGAGACTTCAGCGAGAGTTGTGAGATGCAAAGCTCTTTCCGTTATCAGCGACACTCGTTCTGCTGCTCACTCTCCAGCTCCTTAGCGATACCACTGTCTAACGACACCTGATATCACTGCTTCCTTCCTTCCCTTCTAACTCTTTCTTTATCCTGCTAAAAACCATATTACAGCTAAAATCAAAACTTTCCCTCTTCTACAATCTTGTAAAGTAGTGAGTTTCCTAGCTTACCTCAAAATTTCAGACCATAACTCGTATTCGTTTGAGAACTATTCCCAAATGACTTCGCCTACCTTGAATTGTCTAGCAATTCAACTCCGATTACTTCCTCCTAAAGATTAACACATTTTTGCTCGGATTTAGCTTAAACATCCTTCATAGAAGTTGCTAAGAATTAAATCAACTTACTAACCTCAAAATTTCAGTCCTAGCTTCAACTTCCTCAACTCACTCTCCTTCAAATGCCGATTGGTGTCCCGATTTATTAGCAACAATCAAGCTTCTTGTTTCAGCTTCAAAATCACCATGAAAATGATCTAGTTTCTACTTGAATTCGATATAAACACCTTCTTCCACTTCTCCTCGTTGTTCGTCTGTGAAATGGAGTCAATCTGAGTTCGAAAATATGTCCAAAAGGGTTTAATTATTCGATGCACTCACTTATATGTCAATATAAATCACCGACTTACTAGCTCTACCATCACCTTCCTTTATGAATTAGCCAACGCAACCTTCTGCGCATGGGTTCGGCAACGCATAGCCTCAACTTACCATGCCACTGATTGCCCAATGATGCGCACTTTGAGTGTTAACCGCAAGTGTACGGGTCAAGTTATAATATAAGACGGTTAAGTCCGAATATTGTTCCACTGGAGATCCAATTGTGAAGATTTAAGTTACTTAGCTATTCTAGAGTTGAATCAATTTTATTTGAGGATTGAATTTGAAAATTATGAGTTACGGAAAATATAAATCAAATAAAGAAAGTATTAAAGTGAGAAACATAAGAGTCAAAGAGAGTTCTAGGGTAATGAATCCTTGTTTATTTCATCATGCAATATTATAGATTTCATGGATTTTATTGTCATTCATATGCCTAAGTCTAGAAACTTAATTCCAAGTTATTTTCTCTCAAAAACAACCCTTTCTCATGCAACTCGATTGATTATTAATCTCTTAAAACCAATACAAAATTACATGGCATTAAAAATAGTCTTTAACAACTTTTATTGTCAACCTAACTACTCTCGTGATAGATTAACAACAATTCATTGTTATGTATCAAGTTAAACATACAATCTCTCAATCATACATCTAACCTAACATGTGAAGATGGCCAATCCACAAGAATTAAACACAATAACAATGAAAAGCATAATCATTCCAACAAAACCATGAAAGTCTACAAGATCAACATAATTTCTTAAACAAATCATCAAAATCCTAAAACTAAAGAGTTTAGCCACTCATAGCTTCAAGCAACATGTTTGAGCAAAATAAACAAAGAAAGAGTGTAAAGAAAGGGAAACTCTATTGAAAATAGGCTCTTGATTGAGGTAGCACCATCACGATCTCCTTGGCTCTCACGTCGGAATTCGAAGGGCACCACGACTATCTCGAACTCTTTTCCTCTTCCTTGCAAATAACTCACTCTTTGAACTCTCACTCAATTCTCTCCTTTTTGTGCCTCTTTAGGTCTGCACTTCCTTGATTTGATTTTGATGATTAAGGCTGCTGGAAACCCCCAAATTTATAGAGTTTGGCCGCCCAAAAATTTACCAAAAATAACAATTTTTCATTTAAGGAAAACTGGCGCCGCGGCGCTATTGAAAAATCTAGGACAGCGCCGCGACGCTGTTGGAGAGCGCCGCGGCGCTAGGGCTGCGATCTGAAAAGCCAGCTCTCGGGTTTTAGCGTCGCGGCAGAGCCGTTCAAGCGCTGCGGCAGCGCCCCAATTTCTGCCATTTTGGGTTTTTCAGCTCTTTTTCGCGGTATTCTTGCTCGGTTTTGATCTTTTAGTCTTTTCTTCTAATTTTTCCTCATTTTAACCTGAAAACCACTAGCAAACAAGTGAAATCTAATATAAATTCCCTTAATTTGAGAGAATCGAAAGCACTTTTCAAGTGCTTATCACCCAACGCTGAATAGCCGACTACCACATGGCCCTCTCGGCCCCTTTTCTATGCACCAACGCATACCAACCTTCAATGCATAGGCCATCTCAATGCATAACAATGCCAACTTCTAGCACATAGTAGCCTTCAACGCATACTTCTATTAACGCCTATTACACCCTCCTTTCTTCATATCTACTTCCATGCCGAGCTGCCCTCTTCAACGCATGCCTACCAGCGGGAACTCTTGTCAAGCTTTAGACATACCCTCAACGCATAATCACCCATCACATGGCCAACACTTAGCCATTTTTACTCTCACACAACTCGGCCAATTTTCTTTACTCAATACCTGTCCCATAGTTTCTTCTTACTTACCTTCTCTCAATGACAAGTATGGGGCTTACACTTCCCCTCTTCGAACCGAATTTTATGCATGCAGTTTGAAGGGCTTATTCCTCTAATGTCCGTTAGGGTCCATCCAATGGCTTTGATATGATTTTTCAATATCTGCAGCGAAGCCTTTTCATAGTCTGTAGTCAACGCAGAGGATATGATGATCGGTAGCATGCTCTCTTCTCCCAAATATGGATACTTAAGATGCGTCGGCAGTCTTTTTAGCTCAAGGGCTGGCGGCTCTTCTAGGGATGGCTTTATCTTCTCCATGGATCGATTGGTCAAATCTAGGCATTCAAAACTTGCGTTGGAAATTACACCGATTTCCTCCTCTTTTCCATCTTCTAATTCATCCAGAATTGTTTCATCATCTAACAATATGTCTGTAATGCTTGCCTTTTCTTCAATTATATCCTCAATCACCTAACAAGATTGAAAATCATCAGGATATTTCAACTCATTAAAGACATTAAACTTTACTTCCTGGTCGTCCACACGGATTGTTAGTTCCCCTTCCTGAACGTCAATTAGGGCGCGTCCAGTAGCTAAGAAAGGTCTTCCCAGGATGATGGGCACCTCTCTGTCAGCTTCATAATCCAAGATTATGAAGTTAGCTGGGAAGACGAATTTGTCCACCTTCACAAGAACATCCTCGATTTTTCCTGCGGGATGCTTGATGGAGCGGTCTGGTTGAAGTGTGACTGTAGTGGGCCATACTTCCCCTATACCCAACTTCTTGAATATAGACAGTGGCATTAAGTTTATGTTGGCTCCTAAGTCACATAATGTCTGACCTACGTCCATTCCCCCTATAGAGCATGGCAATGTAAAACTTCCTAGATCTTTCATTTTAGTAGGTATATTGCTTTTGAACAATGCACTGCATTCCTGCGCTAATGCTACTGTCTCAAACTCTCCGAGCCTTCTCTTCTTGGATAGTATGTCTTTAAGAAATTTGACATAACTTGGCATTTGCTTCAGGGCTTCCACCAACGGAATGTTGACGTGAAGTTGTTTGAGACGTCCAGGAATTTTCTAAATTGGCCCTCATCATTTTTCTTCTTTAGGCATTGAGGAAAGGGTGGACACATAGGAAGAGTGGTATCTTGATATACCAACACAGGTTCTACCTGCGTTGCTTTTTCTCTCGTCCCTCCATTCTCCTGCTCTTGAGAAGTTGTGGTGATTGATGATGGCTGCGGATCATTAGTTGGTGCTGTTGGAGTTGGTTGTAGAGTGATGTGAGGCTATAGGTTTCCTTGCGTCCTCTAGTCTTGCGTTTCAGTAGGAAGAATTTTTCCACTCCTCAATGTCACAGCTTGACATTGTTCCTTACCGTTGGCTCATGGGGCTTCGGTATTACTTGGCAATGCTCCTTTAAGTCTGTTTTTGAGCTCACCTGCAATTTGTCCCATTTGAACTTCTAAATTGCGAATTGCAGTGGCTTGGCTTTGGAACATCACTTCATGCGAATTGTGTGTTGCTTCATTCTTATTGATATATTCTCGTAGTAGAGCTTCCATGGATGATGATGATGCATTTGCTGACTGGTTTCTTTGTGGCTGATGCCCTTGAATACCTTGGTTGTAAACAGAAGGGTTACTTCTTTGCAGCTGTTGCTCAGTTCCCTGCATCTATTGTTGGTTCCTCCCCATCCAAAGTTAGGGTGGTTCCTCCAACTCGGATTATACATTTTAGCTACGGGTTGTTCTGAACATAGCAGACGGACTGTGGATTATAAGGACACATATTATACAGGTGTCCCTCGCCACATTGCACACAGCTTATAGATGCTGTCGCATTCATTTTGTCCATCATAGCAACTGATCCACATTGGTTGTTTAATGCTATTGTCTTTAGCAAAGATGTCATAGTGGCAATCTGAGTTGAAAGATGAGTGGCAACATCAGTTTCAAGCATACCAGCTTGCGTTCGTCTCTTGTCAATGGATCGGGATCCATACTCATTATCCACCCATTCATCAGTGTTCCTCGAAATTCTATCGAGAATATCCTTGGCTTGCGTATAAATATTGTCCATTAATCCTCCTGCTGCGGAGGCGTCAGCCACTGATTGTGATGTTTTGTTTAATCCTCCACAGAAGATATCCATCTACACACAATCAAGAATGCCATCGTGCGGACAATTCCTTACCAGCCTCTTAAATCTGGTCCAAGCCTCAATAAGGGTCTCCGAAGCTTGAAGGTGACAATGTCTCGTCGCCTCTTTGCATTCACTGTTGAAGGAAAATATTTCTGCATAAATTTTTCATCCATTTGCGCCCAAGTTGTAATCTCACCAGGTTTAAATGAATATGCCCATTATCTTGCCTCATCTCTGAGAGAGAATGGGAATAGCATCATCTTGATGTTGTCTTGCGGTACTCCAACCATTGAGAATGTGTTACATATCTCCAAGAAGCTTTTCAAGTGTGCATGCGGGTCGTCACCCATTGCACCCCCAAATTGCCCTGCGACTTACAGCATCTGCAGTATCACTGGCTTCATTTCAAACCTTCCATTACCCTCAAAGGTTGGTTGTAAAATTCCTGGTGAGAAAGTATACAGGTTCGGCGACGCATACTCCCTCATTGGGCAATTTCTATCACGCCCCAAGAGAATTGAGTTTACTTCTTGGTCTGCATGCTCTTGCGCATCTGTGTTTTGCCTATCCCCACCTTGAGGAACTTAAGGCTGATTGTGTTGCGCGTCCATATTTTCTTCTGTAGCTTGGTTGTTCCTTCTTTGTTTATTTTGTCTTGTCCTTCTTCTGAAGGTCCTCTCAACCTCTAGGTCAATATCAACACGAAGGTCCTCTCAACCTCTAGGTCAATATCAAGTGTCGGGATGCTCCCGTCACTCATATACTGTTAGAAGCTTCTGACTGAAGAGAAACTTGCTATACTTCTTCGACTGAGGAATTCCTACAACAAAAATAATCCAAAAAAATTAAATCAATGCAAAAATCCCCGGCAACGGCACCAAAAACTTGTTGATGACATAGATCTAAAGTGCAAAAACTTGCTGCTGCATCTATCTATTATTATTAAGCTTCTTTTGCATTTAACATACTATGCGTTGAACATGCTTAATGTTATGCGTTTATGATCTGTCAAGTTTTCCTATTCTTAGCCCAAGTATAAGCAAAGAAATAAGTTTACTCGGTGAGTCCAAGGTCGAACACAGGGACTATGCTGATTCTGTAATTAATTGAATTATTAGAGTTGGAGTGCTAACCAAAAATTGTTGAGAATGATGCGTCTAACTAAAGAAAGCGATAACATGTACACTAGATTAAAATGTGATAAATGGTAAGGTATGCGACACAGCAAAGTCAGCTAATTGAATTGTATGATTGGGTAAAAACAGGTTTGGGTTGGTTAACATCTAAAATCAGAAACGCATGGTGATAGTCTATTCATACTTGTGACTCTTCTCCCGATTGTCAGGCATTATGCGTTATATGTCTATATCGCATAGGAGAGTGTTAAGTACCAAGGTTATTCCTATGTTATTTAACACTTCTTGGCCTTGTAAATTGAGTTCCGCAATCGCTTACTCTCTCGAGCAGTCTGATTATTACTACTTATATCGATTAGCTAGATGGACATAAGCATCGGATTAAGATTACAATTGACAAGATGCAATGATACACTATGGGTCTTATTTACATGCTAACGCAGCCCGTTACCCTTGAAAGATTAGCTACTCATGGATTCAAAGTAATAAGCGAAAAGTGTAGAGAAATGGATAGACATGGAAGAATTGTAGATTAATGAACCGAATACAATTTTAGACAGTTCAATGTCTTGACACACATCTAAAATCACAACTAGAAAAAGAGATAGAAAGTAGGAAAGGCGTCAATGTCTTGAGCCGCCGGAATGGAAGAGTGAGATTATGCTATGAAGTGGTCAGGTGGAGGGAAGACTCTTCTCTCTCAAGCTATTCGTCTCCGGTTGTCTTTTGGAGAGAACTCTGCTATCACTTAGGTATTCTTCCGAGAATCAACAACCATTTTTCAGCTTGTAGGTCTGCCCTTTTATAGAGGTTGCATTCGTAATCAATGGCAAATCTGCGTGATTGGAGGAAATTGATGTCGTGCGTCTATCTCGCCTAATTGCGTAATTCTCGGTTCAATTTAGATCCACCACTTTAGCCACAGATCATGCATGTCAATCTTCCGACAATCCTTCAAGATTCTGATATGATTTTTCACTGCCTTGTATTTCTGGTTGTTATGCATCAATGGAGAATTTACGTTCATGCGTTCACTCATGTCGACGCATCCATATGTTCTAACGCATCATCCTGCGTTGAGCGGATGTCAACGCGTCACAGGTCGCCAACGCATAGTCCTGCGTTAAGAATCTACAGGTTACTCGCGTTCCTGCGTTAAAACATGCATTTTAGGATCATAAAACTACAAAACAATTATCTTCATCAATTTTCAAGAGTAGAACGCATAGGAAGATTTATCAATAGAATTCAACACAAACTACCGCATGATTCTCTATTTAATCTCTATTTTTCTAAGAGAAAGGCTGTAATAACTTGTATTTCTACAAGTTATCACATTGGGAAGACAAGCGTATGTTGTAGGCGTTTAGGAATGTTAAGGGGCGGGACGTCCGGTCGAATAAAAAACAGTTGATGAATATAATCAATGTAAAGTGAAATTGCTCTGTCTGCCGGCAGTGAATCATTGGACGCAGGATTGATTGTTGTGTGTATACTTGCACTATCTCCCAATCGAGGTTGAGTTGGGCTTTCTGCAGCTGAGGATGCGGTTGTGGTTGCGGTCGATTTGGCTGGGGGTGAGAAGTTGATGGAGTTTTGTCGAACGCAAGGGATGATGAACGCATAGTAGTCGCGCCAAAATCCCCATAGTGTGAGTCATCAACTCTTTGGAAAAAGGAAGAAGAAGAAGAAGAAGATTGGATTGATGGGAAAGTGGATGGTTGAGGTTAATGGGAGTGGAGATGAAGGGCTGGAGGAAGGGGAAACTCAAACAGTGGCATCAGGACTTGCCATAGTCTTGTGTTTCTGCTTAGATGACTTCCCCTTTTCTTTCTTCTTTGGCGGTTTTGGAAGTGGCTCAGCTGGTTGTGTTGGCTGATGGGATCCTTTGGTGACCTTGGTGGGCTCTGGTTGATGTTGTAATCCTCTCATCAACCGACGCAGAGTTCTGTTGGCAATTACACTATTTACTTTGATCATCTGCTTTGTGTCTAACACTTTCATATCACTTCCGACGGCAGCATTAGCGCATAATCTCATAATGAGCCAAGGGAAAAATAGTTGCCCTCTTGACTTGCTGAAGACACTTCTGATTTGAGCTGCTATTATGTGTCCAACGTCCAAATGAAGTCCTCGCATAATGCAATATGCTGCCATCACTCGATCCCTTGATACTGTCTTGTCATGCGTTGTTGGGATGAGCCGCTTATTCACAATGTATACCCACAGGTGGGCCTCAGGCAAGAGGCATTTGGCAGGTAGGGTTTGGATGCCTGTGGGTGATACGTCCCATTTTGTCTTTGGTTTGGCCATGACCCGCAGGGCATCTTCCATGTACTCAGGCATCGTAGATTCAATGAGGCTGTTGCCCTCTACGTCTGGGTCGTCCCTCAACTGAAATATTGCATTAATTTCCCTTGCGTTGAATGAGACTTCACCTCTTTCCATAACCACCATGTCTTCCTCTTCATCAATGCGTCAGTTGTAAAAACTTTGGACTAACACAGGTAGAATCCACGTTGGGCCGGCATAGAAATTCCATGTCACACCCCCTCCCAGGTTACCCTACCCCACCCGAGAGGAGATGTGAATACAACAAACATCACCCCTTTTGTGATCTTCACTGCCCATTTTTACCTGAATAACCTGTGAGACTATAACATACATATTCGCTTACAAAGCCAGAACCATAAAGAACTATGTTATTACAATTAAACCTTCAACACTATCCACAAAATATTTGTACAATAACCCGTCTCACATCCCAACTAATATGCAACTAGGTCTACATGCCACTAATACAAGGTTATATACACGTACAACAACTCAAATGTGTCTATTTCCTGATATCTCGAAGCTTAGGCAAGGCGAGTTGGAGTGGGCTAAGCACCGGGAATGTCCTCGCTACCTGGGAGGAAAAGAAAACATGGAAAGTGTGAGCTAAAAGCCCCGTGAGTGACTAATTTTGTAAAACCATCTTTGTTCAAAAACAGGCATGTTACAGTCATTATAACACAATATACGTAAAACATGATTCAAATCATCATTTTTGTAAAATCATAATTTCCAACAACGTAATCAGATCACATACGTTCATGCCAAAATGGTCGTACACAAAATCAGTTCGTTCTTAAAAATTTTCCCTTAGTTGAGGCGGAGCAAGACTCAACGCACCCAATGTCGAAAACCATAGCTCGGTGTGGAGCAAAACTCAACACACCGGCATCATCGAAATAATGGCTCGATGTGGAGCAAAACTCAATGCACCAGCAATACCAACCTCTATGTGCACATAGAAATATCGCGGGTTGCCCAAGTACCTTCTACGTGTCCTTCAGTACTGGGTCCTGGAGAAACACACATGCCTTCTCACATCCTTCAGCATTGAGCCTCCTCTAAAACATTTTAGAAGCCAGTATTTTACATAAATAGTTCACATGAAAATCTTTCATGAAAAATCAGATATTTCACGATAAACAACATTTCATAACATGCCTTTCAACATCTTTTAGAAAACAGATAAAACATGCCTTGTGAACAATATAATCAAACATCATGCTTTTCAAGAAAATAATTCATCTCAAAGCCATATCTCATAAGAACACCGAACTGAACATTTTCAATAATATCGTTTTCAAATAAAGAAAAATGTCACTCACAACTTGTCCTTAGGCCCTGAGTAGATTATATGCCTTTCCGAGCTCTTCTAGGCCTGTAAATACACATTCCTCATGTTACGCTTTCCTTAAACTTACTTTACATAATCGTTAAATATGCATACTTAAACTCTAATCATGATTCATCACTGAGACTCTTTTTTTTTCCCAAGTAAACATAATAAGCGAGATTCTATGTCACTAGCGAGATTACCAGCGAGATTTCACCTTACTAGCGAGATTACTAGCAAAATTACACAACAATACATGGCACTAGCGACACCAGCATAAGCGAGACTAGCGAGATTACTGAGGAGCGAGACCTAGCGAGAGTTAGCGAGATTTGTGAGACCAAAAACTCCTCTGCACCACTAGCGAGATTTGTCTCACTACTCACTCTCCAATTCTCAGCGACACCAGCTTCCTAGCGACACCCGATAGAAGAGTTTCCTCCTTTCCTTTTTGTTCTCATTTCTGTCAGTTAAAAGTCATATTTCCAGCCAGATTTAGAACTTCTTTCCTTCTACAAACTTGTAGAGATATATGTGTTCTAGCTTATTTCAAATTTTCGTGGCTTAACTCGTCCTTGTTCATCAGATATTGCAAGATTTCTCCATGCTACTACAGATTGTACAGAAATTCCATATCAGTAACTTCCACCTAAAAGTTTACATATGTCTATTCCATTTCAACTCAGGCATCCTTCATAAAAGTTGTTTAGAATTGAGTTAACTTACTAACCTTAAAATTTCAGCTCAAAATTCAACCTTTTCAGCTCGATATTCACCAAACACCAAACCTGCTTTAAACTATGCGACAACAGATGAAGCTTCTGTTTCAGCTTCAGTTTTACCATGAAACCATCATAAACCTTGCACGAATTTTACCTAGAAATCTTCTTCAACCTCTCCACGACGTGCAGTTGAAAGACAGCAAAGAAATGAGTTTGGAAATGGAGAGAAATGAGTCAGCAAATTTCATCCCTTCAATAAAAATAATAACCGACTTCCCTCCACTTTCTTTCTCATTTCTTCCCACCTCCCCCCCTTTTTTTTCCTAATTTCCTTTTTGTCTTCTTTCCCCTTTGTTTTCCTTTTCTTTCTTCTTTTTTTTTTTTCTTTTCTTAATATTTTTATTTAATTTACAAAATGAAATATTAACATTAACACTAATTCGCGTTAAGCTTTTGAATGTGCTTACAAATTAGGTGCTTACATTCCACCAGTCGTGGTGATCAATGATGTTCGTGATGTATGGTGGCAGTGGGGCTTCCTCTGGGAAAAACGCGACCTCCATCAGTAAGTCAGGAAACATATTGCGTCTCCCTTTTCTATCCTTCTTCTTTGGTGACGCATTTGCCACCTTTTCTTTCCTTTTGGCCTTAGCAGGGATTTTATCTACTGTCTTTTTCTTGGTCTTGGCCCCTTCAGTTAGGGCGTCAGTCACTTTTTCTTTCCTCTTGCGTTTCTCTTAGGGATTGCTTGGAAGCTAGAGTTGGGTGACTGTTTTTTTTTTTTTTTTTTTTTTTTTTTTTTTCTTTCTTTGTGTGTTTTTTTTTTTTTCTTTCTTTGTGTGTTTTTTTTTTTTTCTTTCTTTGTGTGTTTTTTTTTTTTTCTTTCTTTGTGTGTTTTTTTTTTTTTCTTTCTTTGTGTGTTTTTTTTTTTTTCTTTCTTCTTCTTTCTGTTCAAGGTGCTAACACCTTGCTCTTCTCTCACATCCTCCCTGATGTGTTCTTTTCTTGTAGGTGAATGATGCCTACTTCTTTTCCTTTTCTTCTTCTTGCCTTCCCTCTCTTCTTGGGCATTTATTCGTGTAGCCAACTCTTCATCTTCTTCTATTTACAGCTCTCTCTCAAGCTCCTCAGATGCCTTTTCTATTCTTTCCTCTTCCCTCATTTCGTCCTCAAACGCCACTTCGGCTTCGTCTACTTGAGGATCAGGAAGTTTATAGGTTTCTATTTCTTCTTCAGGTCGCACTACCCTGCACACCTTTTTGTTGGACAATGCATCCTTAGCAATTTTCTCTGCTCCTTTTCTTAGGGCTTTGACCTTTTTCCTCAGAATGTGTGCAACCCATTCGTCCAAAGAACGTGCAGAGTTCACTTCCCCTTCTTCCACCACCACTTCCTCCTTTACCCCTCCTTTGACTTCATCGGTCCCCCTTGTGCTCGGTTGTCTCGATGAAGACAAAGGTTGGTTGACCTACCCCGTCATCCTCCCTCGCCTTTGTGTGTCTTTCCTATTGGGCAATCCTCTTGAGGATGTCGCCGAAGACATTTTGCTTGTCTTTGCGTTCTCTACGCTTATCCTCCGGTTTCCTTCAGCGAAGTTCTCAGCTGAGAATTCTGTGGAGTTCTTCATTGTTGGTTTAGAAATGCAGGATTTCACTCGCTTGGTAAGGCTTGGGGAAGGTGATAGGAAGATTTGGCTTAATGGCTGGACGTTGAGCACTTCCACGAAATCGTCAGAGTCAGATGTTACCTGGACGACTGGAGGACAGTTGAGTGGAGTAATGGTGGCTAGTTGGAAGAATAAGCGAAAGGCAGGGGAAAAAGGTTCAGTGACAGAGGGCGGACCGGTGAGGCGGAAGGCCGCACAAGTCGAGTATAAGAAGGTTGAAAAGAAACAGGTGAAAATGAAGCTTGAGGGTTAGGAAATACCTCTTGAGCATGTTTCAGATTCCTCTGAAACTATGATACTGGCCTTGATTCCCTTGGTTGAAACCAGGAGGGTTGCCTCTCTACCGCTGCTGCTCAGCCCCTTGTATTTGTTGTTGATTTCCACCCCAACCGAAGTTAAGGTGGTTCCTCCAAACCGGATTGTAAGTTTTACCATAAGGGTTGTTTTGAACATAGTAGACTAACTGGGGGTTGTAAGGACACATGTCATACAAGTGCCCCCCACCACACTACACGCAACTTACAGATGCTGTCGAATTCACTACGTTCATCGCATTCATCGCAGAAACTGATCCACCTTGATTATTCAAGGCTATAGTCTTCAGCAGAGAAGTCATGGTTGCCATTTAAGTTAGGAGATTGGTGGTAACATCAGTTTCAAGCATTCCAGCTTGCGTTTGCCTGGTATCGGTGGAGCGGGATTCATACTCGTCGTCCAGTTCATGTTGTCCAGAAATATTGCCATTACGTTGGCACCTATCACATAATTTTACAAAAGTATAACAGTCCCTAAGAAGAGAAGGCCAATAAAAACTTGACTGAAGTACCTTAGATGTAGTTCTAGTGGATCAAAAGTCACCTCTATATGGGGAGGCATAGCATGAGTTTAGAATACTTACCACCTCTTCTTGAACCACACACTTCCTTATCATACTATAAGCATAAACCTTATATAGAAATAGGTCCTTCCAATGGTAAGACTTGACATTATGTAAAAAAAAAAAATTCTTTGTTGAGTGTTAATACTAGGTGACAAATGTCCTCCGCAAGATAGTTAACTATGTCAACAAACCAAGGTAAACTATCTTTCACTTGATACAGTTGTTCATCAAGGAAGATCTCAACAATGGGGGGCATAAGTTGCCATTTCCATTCTCAATCCTAGATAAATGGTCTGCAACTACATTTTCACATCCCTTTCTATCCTTGATGTCAAGGTTAAATTCCTGCAACAACATAATCCATTTCATCAATCTAGGTTTCGAATCTTTCTTTTCAAACAAATACTTCAAGGCACCATGGTCAGTATGCACTACAATTTTAGAGCCAAGCAAGTACAGTTTAAATTTTTCAAGGTCAAACATAATAGGTAGCAGTTCTTTTTCAGTAGTAGTATATTTTTGTTGAGTACTATCACGAGTCCTACTAGCATAGTAAATTACCTTAAACATGTTATCTCAACGTTGGCCTAAGACAACTCCTAAGGCATAACCACTAGCATCACACATGATCTCAAAAGACCGACTCCGTTCATGTACAAAAATTCATATGCCTAACACTAGAAACTTAATTCCAAGTTATTTTCTCTTAAAAACAACTTTTTCTCATGCAACTCGATTGATTACTAATCTATTGAAACCAATACAAATTACATGGCATTAAGAATAGTCTTTAGCAACTTTTATTGTCAACTTAACTACTTTTGTGATAGATTAACAACAATTCATTGTTATAGATCAAGTTAAACATAATCTCTCAACCATACATCTAACCTAACATGTGAAGATGGTCAGTCCATAAGAATTAAACACAATAACAATGAAAAGCATAATCATTCCAACAAAACCATAAAAGTTTACAAGATCAACATGAATTCATAAACAATTCATCAAAACCCTAAAACTAAAGAGTTTAGCCCCTCATAGCTTGAAGCAACATGTTTAAACAAAATAAACAAAGAAATAGTGTAAAGAAAGGGAAACTCAACTGAAAAGAGGCTCTTGATTGAGGTAGTACCGTCACAATCTCCTTAGCTCTCATGTCGGAATTCGAAAGGCACCACGACTATCTCGAACTCTTTTCCTCTTCCTTACAACTAACTCACTCTTTGAACTCTTCTATGAACTCTCACTTAATTCACTCCTTCTTGTGGCTTTTTAGGTCTGTAATTTCGTGCTCTGAATTGTTCTTAGGGCTGCTAGAAACCCCCAAATTTATAGAGTATTCCGCCCAAAAAATCTTTCCAAAAATAAACTTTTTCATTTATGAATTTGCGCAGACGCTGCCGCGACACTGTTGGAGAGCATCGTAGCAGACTTTTGTGCAAACCCTCTCAGGTTTTAGCGCCATGGCGCTGCCCCAACTATGGCAACTTTGTAATTTTCTTCTCTTTTTCGTCGTATTCTTGGTCATTTCTTCTGATTTTTCTCATTTTAACCTGAAAACCACTAGCAAACAAGTGAAATCTAATATAAACTCCCTTAACTTGAGAGGATAGAAAGCACTTTTCAAGTGCTTATCACTAGTCTTGCTGGTGGGTTTTTGTCTCACAAATCTTGCTGGTCTCGCTAGTCCAAAGTCTCACTGGTATAGTTGGTTTTTGCTTGATTTCGCTGGTTCAGTCTTGTTAATGGTTGAATCTCATTCATTAATGAACTTTTAGATGAAATATAACCTCGGTTGAGCATTTCTTCATGAAGTATAGTCTTGGTGATGGTTTTCTTTATGTGGTGTGGTCTCGGTGGTGAATAATATAGATGTCTAAGGCTTGTTTCCTATGTAAAAAAGAATTTTAAGGAAATCTAACAAAGGGAAACATATTATTTTAGGTCGAGGAACTAGGAAAGGCATATAACCCACTAAGAGCTCGGGACGAGGTGTGAGTGACAATTTTATTTTTAAATGAGTTTACTTTAAACAAAGTTTTCATGATATATGATTATGTTTGGAAATATGTTTATATGTTTATGCTTTTCACAGGTTTTAATGTGCTGTGAGGATTATTTGCTTGAAGAAAATATGTGTTTCCATTTACATGCATATTATGTGTTTTACATTGGAAATCATTTGATGCATGCTAGTTGTTAAACGAGTTTTACGAAAGCTTGTTATTTATTAACCTATGATTTTATGGAAAGCATTGATGATTGTTAATGAGTTTGTGAAGATTTGAAATGTTATAAACTCGTGAATTTTTATTATGCTATATTCAAAGCATGTTGTGTTTTAATAATGTTTTTGAAAAGGCTCCCAATGCTGCAGGACACGGAGAAGGCATGTGGCTAGCCGGCTATAAAAATGGTTCCCAATGCTGAAAGACTCGGAGAAGGCATGTGGGTAACCTGAGTATAGAGATAGGCCCCAATGCTGAAGGACTTGAGGAAGACATGTGGGTGGCCTAAATCTCGTTTATGAGACCCAGTACTTGAGGACTTGAGAAGGTCTTTGGGTAACCCAGAATATGATATTTATATGCACATAGAGGTATGATAGACGCTATTGTGTTAAAACTACTCCACACAGCTAAGGATATTTGACGTTGGATGTGTTGAGATTTCTCCGCCCCAACTAAGGATGTTTTAGACGTTGAGTAGCGTTGAGCTCCGTTCCGCCTCAACTAATGAAAATGAGATTGAAATGTGTTGTACTTACACGGTTTCCCTCTAGAAATGATACGTATGTGATTTGATAATGTTCCCTGAGCATGATTTGTTTAGATATGGAAACAATTTATTACTGCTTATTTATTTTCATAACTTGATTACAATTTTGATTTAATTATGAATCAAGGAAGGTTTTAAGAAAACAAGTCACTTACTAGGCAACCTAGTTCATGCTTTCCTTGTTTTCTGTTTTTCAGGTAGCGAGCGAGTCCGGGGTGCTTAGCCTACGCAGCAACTCGCCTGGGCCCACCATTAGCATCTGGAATTTTGAGAATTGTAAATATTTGATCTTAAACCTGTGTTGTATAGAGAGAGTTAAGGGCTGAAGTTAATTAACTGGTGTAAATTAAAGGTTGAATGTAAATCAATGTCTGTATGATAGCTTAACCCTGGTTATAGTTGGATGTTCAATTATGGTGTATATCTGCTTATTAGGCCTTGGTCAAGGTACAAGGTCGGCAGTGGATATCGTAAAAGGGTTGGTGTATGCTATCCTCACATTTTCTCCTACGTTAAGAGAGTACTTAGGAGGGGGTGTGACAAGTTGGTATCAGAGCATAAGGTTTTGGGAAGTGAGAACATGCATAGTAGTTAGGAACATGATGAGTTTGTAATATATTGATGCTATGATGTGTTATAGGAACATGCCTAGAAGGACCAAACAAGGTAGGCAAGCAAATGTCGGGACGTCGCACGCTACCGGTGACATGGGATGACCTTCGAGGGAGAGTGTAGTAACCCTCAAGCAAATGTGAACATGGAAGAGCAAATTTTCAATAGAATAGCCCAGAGACTGGTAGCTAACATGTAGTCAGCTCAGGGGAATCTTGAGAAAAAGTATGGAATTGAAAGGTTTAAAGCCTTAGGTGCCCAGGTGTTAGAGGGTACTATCGATTTGGAGAGGCCGAGGCATGGCTGAATCAGGTTGAGAAATGTTTCAAGGTCATGCACTGTCCTGAAGATAGAAAGCTTGATTTGGTTACTTATATGCTCCAAAAAGGGCTGAGGATTGGTGGCACCAAATAGATAATAGAAGTGCAGATGCAGGTTCCCTGACGTGGGTAGATTTTAGGGAAGGCTTTTCAGGATAAGTATTATCCTAAGTTTTACTATGATGAGAAGAGAAATGAATTTCTAAGGTTAGCTCAAGGAAGCATGTCCGTAGAAGAATACAAGAAGAAATTCACAAAACTAGCCAGGTATGCCTTGGCATTGGTAACAAAAGAAGTAGATAAGTGCAATTTTTAGGAAGGTTTGCGCAGTGAGATACGTATTCCAGTGACAGTGAGTACAGAATGGGCAGACTTTACTAAGCTCGTTGAAGCTGCCTTAAGAGTTGAGAAGAGTCTGGCAGAGGGAAAGATAGATAGGGGAGGAAGTAGAGTTGGGCAGGCATTAGGCACATCTCGAGAGCAATCTCGCCAAAGTGAGGAACGACGTTTTGTACCAGGAGTTTCTGGTAAGGGAAAGTTTAAAGCTCGGTCAAGTGGATGGTATTTTGCAGCAGGTCCTCGAGGTTGCGATTCGAGTAAAAGTCAAGGAAGGTTTCCTCAGATTTCAGCTCCTACAGGTGGTGTACAGTTTAGCCAACCTAGTGAATCCCGAGCTTTTGGGTTTTCTTACAATACTTCAACACTTACCCATTTTCTTTTCCACAATAGTTACCTTTATCATGCATTTCCTTAGTCTTGACCATGCATCTAACATAGTCTCTTACTAAATATGCATCCAACTCAATCTAGCTTCCGGCTATGCTTTTTAACTCTTTCCATCACTTGATGAGATTTCTTTTATTTCTTAGATCATACTTCCAAGCTTAGAAATATAGTTGCGTTCTTCTTGGCGAAAGGATTAATATTTGGTCTATTCTTTTAGTAAGAATGGAACAATTCTATTCGTAGGAACGAAAAGAAGCAAATCTATTCTATACTTGATAAGTAACAATACACAATGGTAGATGGGAATTGATCCTATTCTATATGGGTANCCGGCCCAACCAGCAACTAGAGCTGTATGCATTATATGAACAGAAAGCAAACGACCGGGATCATTCAATACAACGGTATGAACACGATACCAAGGCAAACCCATGGAAATACCCCTTTATCAACGAAAAATAGACACTATGTAACTTTATTGCACTGAAAAAAAACTATGCTATGGACCTCCCCCTTTGAGGGGATTATCTTGGCGAAAGGATTAATATTTGGTCTATTCTTTTAGTAATAATGGAACAATTCTATTCGTAGGAACAAAAAGAAGCAGATCTATTCTATACTCGATAAGTACCAATACGCAATGGTAGATGGGAATTGATCCTATTTTATATGAGTGAATGTATACATACTTGTTCATCATTCAAAAACCTATTCGTAAGAAGTTTCCTTTATTCATTCTGTTTTCCTTTTTTATGAACTTATTAAATCTATGTATAAAATATGCTAAAAGATAAAATCTGATAAAGGCCGATCTTATTTATTAAGATAATAAACCCGTTGTTACGCTTCCACATCAAAGTTAGCTATAGTAATTAATTCTTTTTTCTTTGCTTTAATGCCTATTGGTGTTCCAAGAGTACCTTTTCGAAAACCTGTAGAGGAAGATGCATCGTGGATTGACGTATAGTGCGACTTGTCAGATATATTGGGTCATATGGTATTTCCCCGTTCCCTCCCCCGATCGAGATATTCTCTCTTTCGCCCGAGACGGATTGATTTAATCATAAAAAATTTGAAGCGTGAAGTGCAATTAGATCTATTTTTTGGGGGGTATCCAGATTAATATTATCAATTAGAATAATTTATGGTTTTCTCAGTTGCACTAATAAAATGAAGTATCCAGGCTTTGCTTAGAAAAAACTCAATTTGGAATCTATTTATTCTGTGATTACTACTTGTATCATATTCGATTTATAAATAGCATTGATAGAAAACTTTTAATCAATCGAGTAATATGATGAATACGCTAGTTGAATATTTGGTTAAAAGCATGAAGTAAATTGAAAAAAAAAAAAGAAGTCATAACAAAAAGACATGTTATTGGGGCATTTGTCCTATATGGTTATTTTATTTAGAATATTTCTTAACTTTAAGGATTACTTCAATTCCAAGATCCGAAAATCACTCAATGCAACCTTCCAATCCAAACCTTCTAACCCAAACTTATCTATAGCTTACTCTTAACCTGATACTTAAGCACACACCTCTCTTGGCTTACTTCTTTTCTTTATAAGCTCTTAAATGCATAGGTTCAAGAAATAGGATGGTACATAGGTTCGAGAAGTAGGGTGTTACACATCGGGACAAGGTCAGAGGCCTCGATAAGCCTCTAGGCGCATCTAGAGATGCGGGCAGGCCACTAGGCAGAGCCAGCGCCCATGCCCGAATATTCGACGTTGCGAGAAGGATCGGGAAGACCCGAGAAAGGCCTAGACTATGCGCCCAAGTCCCCGACATCACGAGAAGCCTCCAGAAGAACCTCGAGTAGGCGAGGATGTGCGGGAAGACTCCTGACTGTCCTGGAGAACCTGAGAAAGTGCCTGACTGTGCTGAAGAGTGCGTGAAGCCCTAGAGCCTGCTAGATGTGTCTGGACAGTTCTAGAACCTTCTATGATGGTCGGACATCCAATGTAAATAGCTAGAAGGCCCTCGATAGGTCTAGATAGTTTTAGCATGGGCCTAAGTCGATGCAATCTAGACTTTTACATAGGATTGCTGCCATTGTACGTTCAATTAGAGTCTAGATCCTTCTTGACCGACATATTGTAGTCTAAGTCGGCAAGCCCCCTCTATAAATATGAGGAGGGGCCCTCATTTGTAATCAATATGGAGAACTAGTGCAATACAAGCCAATTCCCAAAGCTTGTGCGTTCTCTCACTGATTGGTGAAGCTCCTCTCTAAGCTCTCATTCACTCAAACTCTCAAGTCCTCCTTGCTAGCCCACTTCCTTTGCCAATCTCACCCGATTGTGCTAGGGAGGATACGATCCTTAAAACCTGAATAGGCTTACTTCGCGTGACCTTTGACAATAGGATCACACAAGTGTCGCACGGTTGGTTAGGTCGAAACGCTAACCATGTGATAGGTGGTATCAGAGCCCGATTCCTCTATCATAGTGACCCGATACAATCGTGCTGTTGCCAGTGAGATCGATGGTAGCTGATGAAGTAAGAAGCTCATCGGTAGAGTGAGTGCAAGTCGAAGGACCGGTGACCCGTGGTAAACGGCGAGATGATGCTCGTTTGTCCACCTTGGAAGAAGGTCTGGAAGATGTGCAACTTGTCGTTGGTCAACTAAGTGAAAGATATGAAGAGCTTGTCCAAGAGAGCTCGGAGATCACGGCAGTTGCCAAGGAAATGATCAAGGAGCTGGGACGAACGACGAAAGAAGAGGTAAGATCCCTCATTCAAGAAGTAGCCAGACGAAGGAAGTTCGTGGAAAGAAAACTCCACGACCTTTGCAAAGTGGTCAACGACATCCAAAGGGAGTGTTGGGCAAACCTTAGTGCCAATGGTGAGGCATTCACCAGCACCTCATCTGTTGCGAGAGGCATGAATGGCCTAAAAATACCAAAGCCCGATACTTATGATGGAACAAGAAGTGCGACCATAGTAGATAACTTCTTGATCGGCCTAGAGCAATATTTTGATGCTCTAAACGTCGTCGACGATGGTGCCAAGATAGCTAATGCGCCTAACTTCCAATGGGAGGCAGCCCAGTTATGGTGCGTAGGAAGTATGCTGCGCTGTTGCGATGCAATAGAGCAATATTTTGATGCTCTAAACGTCGTCGACGATGGTGCCAAGATAGCTAATGCGCCTAACTTCCAATGGGAGGCAGCCCAGTTATGGTGCGTAGGAAGTATGCTGCGCTGTTGCGATGCAATGCTGAAGTACAAAACTTGTTACTGCGTCTATTTATTATGATTAAGCTTCCTATGCGTTTCACACACTATGCATCTTACTTATGCTTAATGTTATGCGTTTGTGATCTGTCAAGTTTTCCTATCCTTTACCCAAGTATAAGCAAATGAGTAGGTTT
Source organism: Citrullus colocynthis (assembly GCA_031780015.1). Taxonomy (NCBI): domain Eukaryota; kingdom Viridiplantae; phylum Streptophyta; class Magnoliopsida; order Cucurbitales; family Cucurbitaceae; genus Citrullus; species Citrullus colocynthis. The sequence goes on along the minus strand of QLSR01000100.1, from coordinate 3,256,598 downwards.
TCTCGGTGAGTCTGAGGTCAAACACAGGGATTATGTTGATTCTTTATTTAAGTGGATTATATGCGTTGTAGTGGTAGCCAGGAATAATCGCGAGAGGTGTTTGTTTCTAATCTAAAAAAAAAAAAAAAAAACGATAACATGTACACTAAACTAAAATGTGGAAGATGAAAAGGCATGCGACACAGCAAAGTCAGGTAGGTGAATTTAATGAATGGGTAAAAACAGGGTTAGGGTTTGTTAACAACTAACATTAGAAACGCATAGTGATAGTCTATTCATACTTGCGACTCTTCTCCCGGTTGTCAGCCGCTATGCGTTATATGTCTATAATGCATAGGAGAGTGTTAAGTGCCAAGGTTGTTCCTATGTCTAGGCAACACTGCTTAGCCTTGTCAATTGAGTTCCGCAATCACTTACTCTCTCGAGCAGTCTGATTATTACTACTTATATCGATTAGCTAGATGGACATAAGCACCGGATTAAGATTACAATTGACAAGATCCAATAATTACTCTATGGTTCTTATTTAGATGCTAACATAACCCTTAACCCGTGATAGACTAGTTACTCACGGATTCAAAGTAAAAAGCGGAAAGTGTAGAGAAATGAGTAGACATGGAAGAAATATAGATTGATGAACGGAATACAACTTTAGATAGCTCAATGTCTTGACACAAATCTAAAATCAAACTAGAAAAACAATATAGAAAGTAGGAAAGGGGCGTCAATGTCTTGAGTCGTAAGGATGGAAGCGTGAGGATCTGCTGTGAAGTGGTCAGGCGGAGGGAAGACTCTTCCCTCTCGAGCTATTCGTCTCCGATTGAGTTCTGGAGAGAACCTTGCTATCACTTAAGAATTCTTCCGAGAATGAACAACCCTTTCTCTTCTTGCGGGACTGCCCTTTTATAGATGTTTGCGTTCGCAATCAATGGCAGATCTGCTTGATTAGTGGCGAAATTGATATCATGCATCCATCTCGCCTAATTGCGTAATTCTCAGGTCAATTTAGATCCACCACTTTAGCCACAGATTATGTCTGTCAATCTTCCGACAATCTCTCAAGATTATGATCTGATTTTCCGCTCCTTGCGTTTTTTATAATTATGCGTTCATGGAGAAGTTTGGCGGATGTCAACACGTCATAGGTTGCTAATGCACAATCTTGCGTTAAGAGGTAGTCAACTCATCGTTTGCATTCCTGCATTGGAACATGCGTTTTAAGCTAAAAAAGTGGTAAAATTATTATCTTCATAAAAATACAAGAGTAAAACGCGTAGGAAGATTTATTAGTAGAATTTAGCTTAAACTACCTCATGTTTCTCTATTTAATCTATATTTTTATAAGAAAAAGGCTATAATAACTTGTATTTCTACAAGTTATCACACCCCCAAACTTAGATAAATGCTTGTCCTCAAGCATAACTTCTATCTAAGAAACTGCAATCATCCCCAAAGTTTTATCAACGCATTGACTGGTTGATAACTTGTAGAAATACAAGTTATAATAGCCTTTTTCTTAGATAAATAGAGATTAAATAGAGAAGCATGCGGCAGTGTATGTGATTTTTACTAATAAATCTTCCTTTGCGTTATACTCTTGTATTTTTATGAAGATAAATGATTTTACCACTTTTTGAGCCTAAAACGCATGTTTTAACGCAGGAATGCAAACGATGCGTTGATGACTTCTCAACGCAAGACTACACGTTAGCAACCTACGTCGCATTGACATCTGCCAAACTATTCATGGACGCATAGACGACCATTAATGCAAGGCATTGAGAATCAAAGCAGAATCTTGAGAGATTGACAGATGATTGACGAACATGATTTGTGGCAAAAGTGGTGGATCTTAGTTGACCCGAGAATCACGCGATCAGGCGACATGGACGCGTAGTATCAATCTTGCCGCTAATCAAGCAGATTTGCCATTAATTGCTAACCCATCATCTATAAAAGGGCAGCTTCGTGAGATGAGAAAGGGTTGTTGATTCTCAGAAGAACTCCATAAGTGACAGCAGAGTCCTCTCCAGACTTCAACCGCAGACGAATAGCTCGAGAGAGAAGAGTCTTCCCTCCGCCGGACCACTTCACAGCATAGCCTCACGCTTCCATCCGGGCGACTCAAGACATTGACGCCTTTCCCTGCTTTCTTTCTTATCGTTCTATCTTGATTTTAGATTTGTGTCAAGACATTGAGCTCATCTAAAGTTGTATTTCGTTTCATCAATATAATTATCTTCCATGTCTACTCATTTCTCTAAACTTTCTGCTTTTTACTTCAAACCATGAGTAATCACTCTAGGGTCTAGGGTTGCGTTAGCATCTAACTAGGAACCACAGTGTAACTATTTTATCTTGTCAATTGCGAGCTTAATCCGATGCTTATGTCCATCTGACAAATCGATATAAGTAGTAATAATCGAACTGCTCGAGAGTGTAAGCGATTGTGGAACTCGATTGACAAGGGCCAAGTAGTATTGCCTGTCTATGGGGATAACCTTGGTTCTTAACACTCTCCTATGCGTTACTGACATATAACGCATAGCGGCTGACAACCCGGAGAAGAGTCGCAAGTATGAATAGAATACTACTGTGCATTTTCGATGTTAGATGTTAATCAACCCGAACCCTTTCTTTATCCATTCACACACATCTTTAGCTGAACTTGCTGTGTCGCATGCCTTTCCATCTTCCACATTTAGTCTAGTGTACATATTATCGCTTTCTTTAGATCAGAAACAAACACTCTCCCCATTATTTCTTGGTTACCACTGCAACGCATGTAATTCACATAAATATTGAATCAACATAATCCCTGTGTTCGACCTCGGACTCACCGAGAAAACCTACTACTTTGCTTATACTTGGGTAAAGGATAGGGAAACTTGACAGATCACCAACGCATAGTAGTAAGACGCATAGCATGCTCAAAGCATGACATGTTGAACGCATAAAGACATCATTTAACACTTTGCGTTAGGACAATTTACACACATACAAAATCCACCAACAACACTAGTCTCTCAAAATGCTATACTCAATCAGCTACCCGTCAGTTATATTACTTCTCTACCTCTATATTCTTTTCTTTAGAACGAGTCTAGTTTGTATGCGGCAAGCTTTCTTTTCAAAATTCTTTTCTCATTATTAACAAAATTTTTGTTTCTTCTTTTAACATTGAGTCTTAAAAGATGAAGATATAAAGTTCCTTTTTCTTTCATTTGTTTTATTGTTTATAAGTAACCATGCGTCGATTAGGGTTACCCACCTTCGTTCTGACATACCAACTATGGGGTGCATGGAAGCAGCCAATTACGAGCAAATGCCCTTCTCTACTAAACTTTTATCTAAGTTCGGTTTCCTGACTAGACATTGGAGTTGTTATTTTATCTATGCGTTGCTGATTACGATTACCCACATGAAGGTGGCCAACTATGGGCAGGTGTTGTTTTCAGCTAAACTCTTAACAAGATGAATATATTAGTCTTGTCAGTGGAGTTTTGCATTTAAAAGAATTTTTTTTTTTTTTTAGAAATAAGTTCCTTATATTTTTATCTTTGACAGTTCAAACCTCTTCCACCCCTAAACTTGAGAGCAGCAAGGTCCTCATTGCTTAAATTGTGAACAAAGATGATGTTGCAAAATTTTGTAAAACAGGTTTGAATTGGCCGCTTGCATACATGTAAAGTAGGTTTGCGTTTCTAAGGAATAGTATGTAGACTCATTGAAAGTAAGCTAACTTAAGAGTGTGCAAAAAGTGTAAGCATGATGGTCATCACAGTGACTAACTTTTCAAGACGAGGATAAAAGTTGGGAATAATTATATATGTACTTAGAATGAATTTACAACAAAGGACAATGCAAAGAGGTAATTAGAAACTCAATGCGATGGAGAAATTTTCATTCTATTAATTCTTTTCCACAAACGCATACATTCTATTGAAGATAAATACAAGGAAAGCTGTAAAGAAGATACAACTCTAACTACACCCGTAAATTTTAACTATTCGACTTGTCTTCATCAGAGTTGAGTTTCTGCTCAGGTGCAGGGCGTTGCGACATTGGGAAGACAAGCGGATGTTGTAGGCGTTCAAGAATGTTAGGGGATGGGACTTCTGGTCGAATCGAAAATAGTTGATGAATGTAATTCAGTGTGAAGTGAAATTGCTACGTCTGCCGACATGCTAACATATTCATTGAATGCATCATTGGACGCAATATTGATTGTTACAGGTATGTTTGCACTGTCTCCCAGTCAAGGTCGAGTTGGGCTTCTTGAGGTTGAGGCTACGATTGTGGTTGAGGACGGGTTGGCTGAGGGCAAGAGGTTGATGGAGTTTCATCAAACGCATGGAATGATGGACGCATAGTAGCTGTGCCAAAATCTCTGTAGTGTGAGTCATCAACTCTTATTGAGGAGGTTGGGGAGATAGGTTTTGTGGAAGGTTGAGGTTGAGAGGGTTCTGGGCGATGCGTCTTAGGAGGAGGTGGAGTTGGTTCTCTTCTGATTGTTAGAAGTGGGGGTGAAGGACTTGAAGAAGGGGATGGTCTAATGGTGGCATCAGGATTTGCCATAGTCTTGCGTCTCTGTTTAGATGACTTCACCTTCTTCTGCATTTACGGCTTCGGAGGCGACACTTTAGTTGATTGAGTGGGTTGATGAGGTATTTTGGTGGCCTTAGCAGGCTCTGGCAGATGTTGCGATCCTCTCATCAACCCATTGACTTCGATCATCTTCTCTGCGTCTAACACTTAGGTTCATGATAAGTGTGGGGAAAAAGAGATGGCCTCTTGGTTTGTTGAAGACCCCTCTTATCTATGCCTCAATTATGCGTCCTACATCAAGGGGAATGCGACGCATAATGCAATAAGCTACCATTACCCGATCCTTTGATACTGTTCTGTCATGTGTCGTCGGGATTAGCTGCTTCTCACCAAGTATACCCACAGGTTGGCCTCTAGTTGTAGGTTGTTAGTAGGCAAGGTTTTAATGCCTGTGGGTGATACGTCCCACTTTGCCCCGGGCTTCTCCCATACGCAATTGCGTCTTCCATTAACTCTGGTGGAGTTGATTTTATTATTTTGTTTCCTTCCGCATCCGCATTGTCCCTCAACTTATATATTGCATTTATTTCCCTTGCGTTGAATGGGACCTCATTTTCTTCAACTACTACCACATCCTCCTCTATGTCAATGCGTCCGTTATAAAGGTTGCAGACTAAGTCGGGTTGGATCCAATGAGTGCTGGAACAGAAATTTCTCCACCCGTGGTAGTCATTGATTTCAGTGATGTATGGCGGCAACGGGGCTTCTTCCAGGACAAAACCCACCTCCATCAGTAAATCAGGGTACGTCTCCCTTTTCCCTCCTTTTTCTTTGGCGACGCATCTGCCACCTTCTCTTTTCCTTTGGCCTTAGCAGGTAGTTTATCTACTGTCTTTTTCTTGCTCTTGGCCACGTCAGTCACTTCCTTTTTCTTCTTTTTCAAGGCGCTGACACCTTGCTCCTCTAACGCATCCTCCCCTATGCGTTCCTTCCTTGTAGGTGAGTGGTGCCTAATTTTCTTTTTCTTTTTTTTCTTGCCCTCCTTATCTTCTTGGGCATTTATTCGTGCAGCCAACTCCTCATCTTCTTCTATTTGCAGCTCTCTCTCAAGCTCCTCAGCTGCCTTTTCTAATCTTTCTTCTTCCCTCATTTCCTCCTCTAATGTCATAGCAGCTTCGTCAATTTGAGGATCAGGAAGGCCTTGTGTTTCTAATTTTTACTTAGGTCGCACTACCCTGCACACCTTTTTACTGGACAATGCATCCTTAGCAATTTTCTCTACTCCTTTTCTTAGGGCCCTGAGCTCTTTCCTCAACTTGGCCCTTTTCTTCTTCATCTTCTCTGCCAATCGATCAAAGGATGTCACCGCAATCGAGGACTCAAGACCGTCTCCTTGCTCTGCGTTTTTCGGCTCTTCATCCTTGGCAGTTTCTTTTGATACCCTTCTTTTTTTCCTTATCAGGGGTACCACTTCCTCTTCTTCTTCTTCTCTTCTTCTCTTGGCCTCTGTGGCCATCACAATTTTTTTCATAGGTCCTTCATTAGAGTCCAGGGTCATCTCCTCAGGACTGATGGACGCAGGGACTAACCCATGCGTTTTGACTGGCTCGCCTATGACTTCTTTGCTGTAGGCGGCATCTCCTTCCTTATTTCCCCCAGTCTCTTCACCCTCTCGAGTCTCTTTTGGCTGACTCTAGTCCTCTTTTATCGATGACGGTGATTCCCTTCTTCCACCACGACATCTTCTTCTACTCCTCCCCCTACTTCATCAGTCCCTCTTGTGCTGGGATGTCTTGATGGAGGCAACTGCTAGTTGACCTCCCCGTCATCCTCCCTAGCCTTTGCGTCTCTTTCCTCTTGAGCAATCATCTCGAGGATATCGCCGAAGACATTCAGCTCGTCTTTGTGGCGGATTTCACTGCTTCCGTACAGTGTGCTAGCTTTATCGAAACCATTCGAGGACCTGGTTGCTTAGCTTCGGAGTTTTCCGTGCTTAGGCATTGGTTTCCGGCATTGAAGTTTGCAGCAGAGAACTTCTTAATACTCTTCATTCTGTGTTTTGGGATATAGGACTTAACTCTGCTCTTGGGTTTTGGAGTGGGTGCCGGGTCGATTCGGCTGAGGGGTTGAATGTTTAGGACTTCCACACAGTCGTATGAGTCAAGATCGACTACTGGTGGATAGACTGGAGGTCTGAAGAAGGGTCGAAAAAATGGGGTGATAGGTAGTCTTTAGGCACTGGCCTTGATTCGTGACGCCAAAAAATTTGGGATGAATCGAGGGCTGGGGTTTGAGGGTCTAGGGCGGACCGAAGAAGCGAAAGGCCTCATAGGCGGGTGGAAGAGAAAATGGAGTTCGAGGGTTAAGAAATACCTCGGGGAGTGGGCGCGGTTCGGATGAAGAAGAAGATGGGGGTCGAATACTGGGTGTTGTAGGAGGATATTGGGGAAACGTCATTGGCGAAGTGTTCTTGATCTTGGGAGTTTGATTGGCTAGACATAGACAGAAGTGCGAAGAATGCAAATCGCCGGAGGTTTGGAAGATGAAGGGGTTTTGAAAATGGTAAATGGAAAATCGAATCGCGATAATAAAGGGTTAATTAAGCCGTTGGCAATAAATGAAGATACGCGATATTCGAAATCCCACTGATCTAGGTAAATTTATTGAGCCGCACACCCATCAAGTGTGATGGGCGGCTAATGATGCAAATAAGCACTCGAGTGCTTCTAGGAAAACGCATTGACTCAAAAGACGCATGCGTTACCCGATTTGCTCTTTCTAAAACGCACTCCTTTAGTTAATAAACGCATACTGATGAACGCATGGTTCTCAGTTCAGTTATGCGTTGGACGTAGCATAAATGGCAAAATATGAGGTGAAATCAAAGTTTGCATTGAAGCTCGACGCATAATTCCATGCTTATTTAATTTACACTACTCATAAAACTGAATTCAAAGAATGAAAAATAAATACTAAAAACAAAGTACAAATAAAGGAAAGAAAGCAAAAGAAAGAAAAAATAATGTGAAGTAAAATAAAATAAAATAAATAAACACTAATACAAGTACGAATAAAAAAAAAAATAAAGCAAGAGTAAAAGAGAATGTCCCTGGAAAAGTAGGTGTTCTGCAACGCAGGGACCTTTCAACACAAGCTCAGTTTTTACATTCGCGTAAGTCAATGGAGGTTTTCTCGATTTCCAGCTCTCCAATGTGGTAGGGTTTTACCCTTTGTCCATTGACCTTGAAGGAGGTAGTTCCGTTTTCATTTGTTAGCTTGACAGCACCATATGGAAACATTTCTTCAATTATGAATGGTCCAAACCAGCGAGACTTCAGCTTACCTGGAAATAAACGCAACCTTAAGTTAAATAATAGGAACTTCTGGCCGACGTATAGCGTTTTCTTACTGATGTTTTTGTCGTGCCATTTCTTGGTCCTCTCTTTATACAGCTTTGCATTTTCGTAAGCTGAATGTCTCCACTCTATGAGTTCGTTTAATTGAAGCTTTCTTGCTTCACCCATTGCGTCAAGTCTAGATTGAGCTTCTTCATAGCCCACATGGCCTTGTGCTCCAGCTCTAACGGGAGATAGCATGCTTTTTCGAACACCAACGCATAGGGTGACATGCCTATGGGTGTTTTAAATGTCGTTCTGTATGCCCAGAGAGCTTTATCTAATCTCTCCGTCCAATCTTTCCTTGATGTACTCACAACTTTTTCAAGTATGGATTTAATCTCCCTATTTGTTATCTCAGCTTGGTCGTTTATCTGTGGGTGATAAGCAGTTGCAACCCTGTGCGAGACATTAAATTTTGTCAATAAGTTAGTGATTATGCGATTTATAAAATGTGTACCTTCATCACTAATTATCGCCCTTGGTGTCCCAAAACGAGAAGAGATTTGTCTCTTTAAGAACTTGGACACCGTGTTTGTCACACCCCCTCCCAGATTGCCTTACATAACCTGAAAGAAGATGCGAGGACAACATACATCACCCCTCTTATGACGCATACCATCCATTTCTCCTAACTGATCCTGTGAGTTCACAACATACATACTGCTCCTTCATACATCCAAAACCATAACATATAGAAATTTATATACATGTCGATAATTCAAATTTACAACTAGTCCATAAGGCACTTATACAAACCATATTTCAACTCCCCGTAAATGTACAACTAGGTCTTCATGCCACCTATATAAGGTTTTACATACATACAACTCTTTAAAACATGACAGATTTTCTGCAAACTCAAAGCTTAAGCAGGCGAGTTGGAGTAGGCAAAGCACCAGGAATGTCCTTGCTACTTGGAGGGGAAAGAAAACTTGAAAACATAAGCTAACAACCCAGTGAGTGACTAATTTTTAACAAACTAATTTTAGTTCGAAAATCATTAGGATTTAAACAAATTCTGACAGCATGAGTAAATCATAGAATCATCTCATTTCCATTGATTAAATCACGTTTAAATGCCCTTATCAAATCATACATGGTTTTTCAGCCATTCGTAAATAAAACAGTATGGTCACGATAGTTCTCCTTAGTTGAGGCGGAGCAAAACTCAACACCCCAACGTCGAAAACAAATAAGGCTCAATGCGGAGCAGAACTCAACGCACTAGCATATAACCTCTATGTGCACATAGGAATATGGTGGGTTGCCCAAGTACCTTCTCTATGTCCTTCAGTACTTGGCCCCGAGGAAACTCACTTGCCTTCTCCATATCCATCAGCATTGAATCTCCTCTAAAACATTTTTCCTTTAAGGAAAGCAATACTTTATACAAAACAGTTCATATACAAATCTTTCATGAGAAAACAGGGCAATTCATAAATCAATAACATTTCATAAACATACTTTTCAATACCGTTTAACAAAACACAAACTATGCTTTGTAAATTGATTGATCACAAAATCATAAATAAATTAGTAAACCAATCTAATTTGTACGACGAAATCATGAAACAAGAAAAGTGTCACTCACAGCTCTTTCTAGGCCTTGAGTGGATTATACGCCTTCCCTATCTCCTCTTGGGATGCAATAGACATTTTTCTTTACATTACGCTTCTTTTACTTGATCATTTAGTTTGCATAATTAAACTCAAATCATGATTTATCACTGAGCCTCCCATTTTTCCAAAGTAAACTTAATAAGCAAGACTACTAACGAAACTCCCTCATTCCAGCGAGATTACTAGCGGAACTACCAATAGGACACGATACTAGTGACACCAGGATAAGCGTGACTAGCGTGATTTACCTAACGAGTGATACTGATGCGCACTTTGAGTGTTAACCGCAAGTGTACAGGTCAAGTTATAATATAAAATGATTAAGTCCGAATATCGTTCCACTGGAGATCCAATTGTGAAGGTTCAAGTTACTTAGCTATTCTAGAGTGAATCAATTTTATTTGAGGATTGAAATTGAAAATTATGAGTTATGGAAAATACAAATCAAATAAGGAAAGTATTAAAGTGAGAAACACAAGAGTCAAAAAGAGTTATAAGGTAATGAATCCTTGTTTATTTCATCATGCGATATTATAGATTTCATGGATTTTATTGTCATTCATATGCCTAAGTCTAGAAACTTAATTCCAAGTTATTTTCTCTCAAAAACAACCCTTTCTCATGCAACTCGATTGATTATTAATCTCTTAAAACCAATACAAAATTACATGGCATTAAAAATAGTCTTTAGCAATTTTTATTGTCAACCTAACTACTCTCGTGATAGATTAACAACAATTCATTGTTATAGATCAAGTTAAACATACAATCTCTCAATCATACATCTAATCTAACATGTGAAGATGGCTAGTCCGCAAGAATTAAACACAATAACAATGAAAAGCATAATCATTCCAACAAAACCATGAAAGTCTACAAGATCAACATAAATTCATAAACAAATCATCAAAACCCTAAAACTAAAGAGTTTAGCCACTCATAGTTTGAAGCAACATGTTTAAGCAAAATAAACAAAGAAAGAGTGTAAAGAAAGGGAAACTCTACTGAAAAGAGGCTCTTGATTGAGGTAGCACTGTCACGATCTGGTTGGCTCTCACGTCGAAATTCGAAGGGCACCACGACTATCTTGAACTCTTTTCTTCTTCCTTGCAACTAACTCACTCTTTGAACTCTCACTCAATTCTCTCCTTTTTGTGCCTCTTTAGGTTTGCAACTTTCTTGATTTAATTTGATCCTTAGGGCTGCTGAAAACCCCCAAATTGATAGAGTTTGGCCACCCAAAAACTTACCAAAAATAACAATTTTCATTTAAGGAAAATTGGCGTCGCGGCGCTTGTTTATAACCCGCAATGCTAGTGACAATTTTGGAACGGCATCGCGATGCTGTTGGAGAGCGCCGCGGCGCTAGGTCTGCATCCAGAAAAACTTGCTTTCGGGTTTTAGCGACGAGACAGTGCCGTCCAAGCCCACGGCACTGCCCCAATTTGTGCCATTTTGAGTTTTTTAGCTCTTTTTCGCGGTATTCTTGCTCGGTTTTGATCTTTTAGTCTTTTCTTCTAATTTTCATCATTTTAACCTTAAAACCACTAGCAAACAAGTGAAATCTAATATAAACTCCCTTAATTTAAGAGAATAGAAAGCACCTTTTAAGTGTTTATCAGATACTTAGCGAGAGTCAACGAGATTTATGAGACAAAAAGCTCTTCTCTACCCCCAATGAGATTTGTCGCGCTACTCACTCTCCAGTTCTCCAGGATATCAGCTTCCTAGCGACACCCGACAGCAGAGTTTCCCTCCTTTCCTTTTGTTTTCACTTCTGTTGATTAAAAGTCATATTTCCAGCCAAATTTACAACTTCTTTCCTTCTACAAACTTGTAAAGAAATATGTTTTCTAGCTTACCTCAAATTTTCGTGGCTTAACTTGTCCTTGTTCGTCAGATATTGCAAGATTTCTCCGCACTACTACAGATTGCACAGAAATTCCTTATCAGTAACTTCCAGCTAAAAGTTTACTTGTCTCTATTCCATTTCAACTCAAACATCTTTCATAAAAGTTGTTCAGAATTTAGTTAACTTACTAACTTTAAAATTTCAACCTTAGCCTCGATCTCCTTGATTCGTTTCACTCCAAATATCCGATACTGTCCAATTGTGCGTCCACAAATAACGTTCTGTTCCAGCTTAGATTTCAATACCAAAACGAGTAGGCTTCTATCCAAAATCCACAAGAACACTTTCTTCGTCTTCTCTTGTAGTTCGTCTGAAAAATGGAACCGACTTAAGCTCTCAAAGATGTCTTAAAATGATAAAATATTCAATTTACTCACCTATATATATTGTCGACTTAACTCTCTTATGCAGGCTGGCGCGCGGGGTTTCCTTTCTCAATTCAAGGTAAAGCATTCAACGCAGCCTACCATCAACACCCTCAGCAGACAGCCACCCTCAACGCATGGTGTCCTCAACGCCTCCTACCTTCAACGCATACAACTCAATCAACTATACCGGTCTTCAATGCATGGGGACTTTAACGCATGGTAACCTTACCAACGCATGGTAGGTCAAAACATTTCTTTCCCCGCCATTGATCAACTTCTCTTCTAACGCAAGTGACTGCTTCAGCTCATAACTTTCCGTGATTTCACCATCAATGCATGGCCACTCAAAAGAAAATGCTCTTCTCTATTTTCATCGACGCATAGTCTTGGCCAATGCTTAGCTCTTCCACTCTCGGCTACTTTTCCTCTAGGATCGCATATCCACCATTACACTTGCCTTCTCTTAACATTTAGTATTATAGGCCAGTGCTTACAGTGTTTACGTCGTTCTTCGCACAAGCCATTGCTTCAACCCATTTTGATACGTAGTCGACCGCTACTAGGATGTATTGATTACCACAAGATGGAGGGAATGGTCCCATAAAATCGATTTCCCATATGTCGAACAACTCAACTTCCAGGATTGAGTTCAGAGGCATCTCATTTCGGTTGGAAATATTGCCTGTCCTCTGACAACGATCGCAAGCTACCGCATATGCCTTTGCGTCTTTGAATAATGTGGGCCAGAAATACCCACTCTGCAATACCTTCGTAGATGTTCTCTGTCCCCCGAAGTGTCCTCTGTAAGGTGCTTCATGACAACTTCTCAGAATGCTATGCGTTTCATGTTCTGGAACGCATCGATGCAAGATGTGGTCTAGGCCAAGTCTGTATAGATATGGCTCATCCCAGCAGTAGAACTTACTTTCATGTCGGAGCCTCTTCCTTTGTTGAGCGTTGAAATCTTCAGGCCATTGGTTGCAGACCAAATAATTCACTATGTCTGCATACCACGGTTCTTGGCTCTCTGTGTTCATGATGTGCTCGTCTGGGATCTGCTCCTCTATATCACTCCAACTGTAAGCCCCGTACTTGACCTTGTGAGAAGGCAAGTTAAGAAGAGACTAAGAGTTGGGCGCTAAGTAGGAAAAGTTGGCCGGATTGTGTGGGAGCAAAATGACTAAGTATTGGCCATGAGTTGGTGGCACTATGCATTGGTGTGGACGCAGATGTGAAGGAAGGCCATTAGGCGTTAAAGGCCACTCTGCGTCGGAAGCCACAATGCGTTGAACACTACCATGCATTAAAAGCGGGTATGCATTGGTGCATAAGAGAATGGCCGGGAGGACCATGCGTTCGTTGGTTATCCAATGATGCGGCGTCGGGAAATTGTGACACATAAAACCGAGGCTATGCGCTGCTGAAGCCAAGCATAGAAGGTATGCGTTGATGAGATCAATATATAAAGATGAAATGGAGATTAAGTCGGTGATATATATATAGGTGGATTGAGTATTCAATTATTTTGGTCATGTTCCAAAGCTCGAGTTGATCCCATTTCAAAGCTAAACAATGGAGGGAGGTGGAGAAGGTGTTTATGTTAGTTTGATGTGGAATTCTCGTCGATTTTGTGGAGGAAACTTGAGCTGGAGCAGAGAATTCAGCTGGTGTTACTTAATTTGAGTATCACTCGGTGCTAAGGGAAGAACAAACTGTGGAAGCTGTGGTTAGGGTCGAAATTTTGAGGTTAGTAAGTTAACTTGATTTCTAGCAATTTTCATGAAGGATACACAAGCTGAATTTGAGTAAATATGTGTAACTCCAGATAGACGAGAGTGAAGCTGAGTTGCAGGATGATTAGGAGCAACTCAGGGTTGCTTAAGAATATCTCTCAAACGAAGAGGACTTTCCTTACGAGACTTTGAGGTTAGATAAAAGACTTAGGTCTTTACTAGCTGTAGAAGAAAGGAAGTTCTGAATTTGGCTAGACTGTGATGTTTAGCAGGTTAAAGGAAGAAGTAAAAGGAAAGAAGGAAATTGTGTTGCTACGATAGTAGTATCGCTGAAAGAGGGGGAGACTGAGCAGCAAAGCGAGTGTCGCTGGTAACGCAAAAGAGGCTTTGCGTCTCACAACTCTTGCTGAAGTCTCGCTGGGTATCGCTCCTCAGGTAATCTCGCTAGTCTCATTCAATCGAGTATTGCTAGTACAGTGTCCTAAAGTGTGGTTTCGCTGGTAAACTTGCCAAGAGATGTGGAGTGTTGCTAATTGTGAATGTTTTGGTAAAAAGAGAGTTCGGTGATGAAACGAGTATAGAGTTTAATTATGTATACTAAATAGGTATAGAAAGGAAGTTTAAGGAAAAACATAACGCGAGAAATGTGTATTTACAGGCCAGTTAGAGCTCGAGAAGGTGTATAACCCACTCAGAGCCAAGACAAATTGTGAGTGATTACTTGTTAATATATCAAATACTTTTAGCCAGTTATAATAATAATAGGTAAGTAAAATCTGTCATATGGAGTACTTATGGAATGATTGTGTTGTACTTTAAGAATTAAAGAATGTATATGATATTCAGTGCTAAGGGACCATGTGTGAAGGCACTTGAATAGTTGGTGGATGTGGATTCCAATGCTCAGGGACAATGTGTGAAGGCATGCGGAAATCCAATGCATGTAATATCTCAGTGCTGAGGGATCACAGGTGAAGGCATTTGAGCAGTGTATTGAGAGGGAACCCAGTGCTGAGGGAATTAAATGCAAAGGCACATGGGAACTCCGTTATGATAAAACTCAATGCTGAGGGACAGTATGTGAAGACATTTGAGGGATTATATATCGAGGGAAGGAGTGTGGAAGTATCCGTAATGGATGTGATGAGAAGTGGTACACGAAGTTGTGTGTGTAGAGCATCGCTCCGCCACAGCTAAGAAAGAATAATTGTACTACTAGTGTTCTATAGCATGAGTTAGCTTGAATTTCTGGTTATATAGACATGTGATATTTTGATGTTTCATGCCAATTTGTATTCAAGTAGTGTAATAATAATTGGGAAAATCTAAGTTTATCACTCACTGGGCATTAGGCTCACGCGTTTTTTTTGCTTGTTCGTTTCAGGTAGCGAGCGTATCCGTCGCCTAGCCTACAGAAAATCCTCGTCTGGGTTTATTTTGGACCAGTCCTTGGGATAATTGTAAATACCACGTATATGTAAATGCTTTATTTTGTCAAACATGTTCCTTAGGATTGTAGGATTGTAGAACACTCATCTTGAAGAGTTGGGTTAGTTTATGGAATAATATGGAATATAAATAAGATTGCATGAGCATAAGTTGATTGTTCTCTAGTTACTTTAGAATACAGGTGTGTGCTGGTTCACACTCATTTCTCGAGTAGTAAGGGTAGTCTGGGAGGGGGTGTGACATCAACTTTCTTGGACCTCCTTATTTTCCAACCGAGATAGGTGGTCCGCAACCTGATTCTTGGTTCCCTTCCTATCTTTGATCTCCAAATCAAATTCTTGCAATAATAAAATCCATCGAATGAGCCTAGGCTTTGCATCCTTTTTCGCCATTAAATACTTGATCGCAGAATGATCAATATAGATGGTCACCTTTGACCCTACCAAATATGCCCTAAATTTGTCTACCGCAAAGACTACAGCTAACATTTCCTTTTCAGTAGTAGTGTAGTTCTCTTGAGCAGTGTTCAATGTTTTACTGGCATAAAAGATCGGGTGCATGATTTTCTCTTTCCTTTGCCCTAGCACTGCTCCCACTGCATGGTTGCTTGTGTTGCACATCAGCTCAAATGGGAGAGACCAGTCTAGTGCAACTAAAATTGGTGCTGATATTAGCGTCTGCCTTAAAGACTCAAACGCATGCAGACATGCGTTATCAAAGTTGAACCTATTAGCTTCCAATAGTGTGCTCAGTGGTTTTGCGGTTTGAGAAAATCCTTTGATGAATCTTCTATAAAAGCCCGCATGGCCTAGGAAACTTCGCAAAGTCTTTACATTTGTGGGGGCTAACAGCTTGGCTATCGCATCTATTTTTGCTTGATCAACTTCCAGTCCAACCTTAGAAATCTTATGAGCCAACACAATACCTTCCGTGACCATGAAGTGGCATTTCTCCCAGTTGAGGACTAGGTTTGTGTCTTCGCATTTCTTTAACACTCGTTCCAGGTTGGCCAAGCATTCATCGTATGATTCCCCAAATACTGAGAAGTCGTCCATAAACACCTTGACTGAATGTTCTAGATATTTAGAAAATATTTCCATCATGCATCTTTGGAACGTTCCTGGTGCGTTACATAGCCCAAATGGCATGCGTTTGAACGCAAAGGTGCCATATGGGCAAGTGAATGTTGTTTTCTCTTGATCTTCCGGAGCTATCATGATTTGGTTATAGCTGGAATATCCGTCAAGGAAGCAGAAGAATTCATTTCATACTAGCCTATCTAGCATCTAGTCGATGAATGGCAATGGGAAGTGATCTTTCTTTGTTGCCACATTCAGCTTGCGATAGTCCATATAGATGTGCCAACCAATGACCGTTCGTGTTGGTATCAGCTCATTTTTACTGTTCATAATCACTGTCATCCACCCCTTCTTTGGTACACACTGAACTGGGCTTACCCAGCTGCTGTCAGAGATTGGCTAAATGACCCCTGCATCGAGCCATTTGATGATTTCTTTCTTCACAACCTCCTTCATGGCTGGGTTAAGCTTGCGCTGCCTTTCTACTGAACCTGCCTTACCCTCTTCCAACCGAATTTTATGCATACAGTATGAAGGGCTTATTCCTCTTATGTTCGCTAAGGTCCACCCAATGGCTTTGATATGATTTATCAGTATCTGCAGCAAAGCCTTTTCACGGTTTGTGGTCAACGCAGAGGATATGATGACCAGTAGTTTGCTATCTTCTCCCAAATATGCATACTTAAGATGAGTCGGCAGTGTTTTTAGCTCAAGGGTCGGTGGCTCTTCTAGAGATGGCTTTGTCTTCTCCGTGGATCGGTTGCTCAAATCTAGGCGTTCGAAGCTTGCATTGGAGATTACATCGATTTCCGCATTGTTTTCCTCATCCATTTCATCCAGCATTGTTTCATCTTCTGACCATGCGTCTATAATGCTTGCCTTTTCTTCAGTTATATCTTCAATCATCTGACAAGAGTGAAAATCATCAGGATATTTCAACGCATTAAAGACATTAAACTTTACCTACTGGTAGTCCACACGAATTGTTAGTTCCCCTTCCTGGATGTCAATCAGGGCACGTCCCGTAGCTAAGAAGGGTCTTCCCAGGATAATAGGTACCTCTCTGTCAGCTTCATAATCCAAGATTATGAAGTCGGCTGGGAAGATGAATTTGTCCACCTTCACAAGAACATCCTCGATTTTTCCCTCGGGGTGCTTAATGGAGCGGTCCGCAAGTTGAAGTGTGACTGTAGTGGGCCGTGCTTCTCCTATACCCAACTTCTTGAATATAGACACTGGCATTAATTTATACTGGCTCCTAAGTCGCATAATGCCTGACCTACATCCATTCCTCTTATGGAGCATGGCAATGTAAAACTCTCTGGATCTTTCATTTTGGCAGGTATATTGTTTTTGAACAACGCACTGCATTCCTGCGTTAATGCTACAGTCTCAAATTCTCCGAGCCTTCTCTTTTTGGATAGTATGTCTTTCTGGAATTTGACATAACTTGGCATTTGTTCTAGGGCTTCCACCAACGGAATGTGCATGTGAAGTTGTTTGAGAACGTCCAGATATTTTCTAAATTGGCCCTCATCATTTTTCTTTTTTAGGCATTGAGGAAAGGGTGGACACATAGGGGGAGTGATATCTTGATATACCGAAGCAGGTTCAGCCAGCGTTCCTTTTTCTCTCCTCTCTCTATTCTCCTGCTCTTGAGCAGTTATGGTGATTAATGATGGTTGCGGATTATTGGTTGGTGCTGTTGGAGTTGGTTGTGGAGTGATGTGAGGCTGCAGGTTTCCTTGCGTCCTCTGGTCTTGCATCTCAGTGGGAAGAGTTTTCCCGCTCCTCAATGTCACAGCTTGACATTGTTCCTTACCGTTGCCTCGTGGGGCTTCGGTATTACTTGGCAATGCTCCCTTAGGTCTGTTTTTGAGCTCACCTACAATTTGTCCCATTTGAACTTCTAAATTGCGAATTGCAGTGGCCTGACTTTGGAGCATCACATCATTCTTACTGGTATATTCTCGTAGTAGAGCTTCCATGGATGATGATGATGCGTTTGCTGACTGGTTTCTTTGTGGCTGATGCCCTTGAATACCTTGGTTGTTGTTGTTGGTTTTTTTTTATTTGATTTGATTTTTATTTTTGATTTACATTTGAGTTTCATAGCGTGTTGCACAAAAATAGATGTTATCGTTTTCTATACAAAAATGAGTCGAGAATTACTCACGTATGATAATGATTAAGCAAGTTTTCCTATAAGAAGCCCAAGTATAAGCTCTTATAGGTTTCCTGGTGAGTCCAGGGTCGAACGCAGGGATTTGTAATAACTAGGCGTTGAGAATAGATGCTTGGCTATGCAGTGGACTATACAAATAATATATGCAAGATTTGTATGTTTCTATAACTATACATAAAGAATGAATAAAATTTCCTACAACTAACAATGAGGTAGAACGGCAATGGTTTGTCAAATGTCATTTATTGTTAGATAGCATGCTTTGAGAATGAATGGAACCATGCGGTAAAGGTAGAGTTAACGCAGGAGCTCGTTGTTACTTAAGCCTATTTAAGTATAAGTACATACCTACAAACTGAGTTTGTGAATCCATCTTTTGATGTTTCGACACCACATTAATCTTATCTCTAAGACGCATGGTAAGTTTACGTTGGCAAAAGATGAACTACATCTCTGCACTTCATCTAATCTTGATAAATGCTAAAGATTAACCATTTACTCTCTTAAGCTAGACAGTCGTGCTTACTACACTTGTTTGTCAGACAATGCTATTGCAAGCTAATGATATGCATTCATCAGGATGTAGCATACTTTATATTGCTTAAGAAAAACTAACTCTAACATCTAACTCATTTAGCATTCAAATAACATGATGTAAAATATTTAATATGGAAATAGATGGAAGATAGTCATCAATCAAACTTATATTAAGAAAATAAGCCATTCTCTCGAATGTCATTAACAAAACATAAGTAAAAAGAAGGGAAATGGAAAATAAATAGAAATGGAAGACGTTAAGCCGCCAATGGCAACGTCTTGCTTCATGGAGGCTTGAGATGGTTGCTATCTGACACATAAAATCCATAGGGTGAAGGTTCTCAATCACTGGGAGATGATTCTGAAAGTTCTCAGAATCCTTCTCTCAGACGAGCTCGAAATGGAGGCTGGTTATGGTGGGGGAGTTGTGCAGAGCTTTCGCTTACTGAACTAGTTTTTCTCCTCTGCTCTTTTCTTTTGAAGCTTTGGGCTTTTTATAGGCATTGAAAAGCTGAAGCTCATGATGGCCTGACACCTTTGCATTAAATTCCCTGCCCTGCTGCGTAGTCTTTTCACATTGTCGGCCCATTGGTTCTGGCATGATCTGATAACGTGTTATCCTTTTGCATAATGACATGACAGCTTTTGCCCAGGCGTCTGTATCTATTTTTTCTCAATGCATGGTCTCAACGCATAGTCTCGACGCATGGGTTTCCATTTGTTTTCGCAGCAGCTTCATCTCTAGTACTCGGGTTATTTGTGCTTCTTTTCTTCTTAATCCTGCGTTAAGAACAAAAAAGCTCATAATTTTTCAGGTATTTTCTTTTGTAAATAGTGCCAACGCATGGTAATACATTTTACATAATTCAACTACCAAAATCATGCATTTAGCTCTAAAGTTACTCTAATTAATTCAAATGGTGGCTATAATAACTTGTATTTCTACAAGTTATCAGTTGTGAACATGGGGTTGCTTCTCTGCGGCTGTTGCTCAGTTCCCTGCGTCTGTTGTTGGTTTCCTCCCCATCCAAAGTTAGGATGGTTCCTCCAACCGGGATTATATGTTTTAGCGTACGGGTTATTCTGAACATAGCAAACAGATTGTTGATTATAAGGACACATATCATACAGGTGGCCCTCACCGCATTGCACACAACTTACAGATGCTATTGCATTCATTATGTCCATCGCAGCAACGGATCCACCTTGGTTGTTCAATGCTATTGTCTTCAGCAAAGATGTCATATTGGCAATTTGAGCTGCAAGATTAGTGGCCACATCAGTTTCAATCATACCAGTTTGCGTTCATCTCTTGTCAACGAATCGAGATCCATATCCATCATCCACCCATTCATCAGTATTCCTCAAAATTCTATCGAGAATCTCCTTGGCTTGTGTATAGGTCTTATCCATTAATCCCCCTGCCGCAGAGGCGTCGGCCACTGATTGTGATGTTTTATTTAATCCTCCATAGAAAATCTCCATCTGTACACAGTAAGGGATGCCATTGTGTGGACAATTCCTTACCAGCCTCTTAAATCGGGCCCATGCCTCACTAAGGGTCTCCTAGTCCTTTTGCTCGAAGGTGACAATGTCTCGTCGCCTCTTTGCACTCATCGTCGGAGGAAAATATTTCTGCATAAATTTTTCAACCATTTGCCCCCAAGTTGTAATCTCACCAGGTTCAAATGAATACGCCCATTGTCTTGCCTTATCTTTGAGAGAGAATGGGAAGAGCATCATTCTGATGCTGTCTTGCGGTACTCCAGTCATGGGAAATGTGCTACATATCTCCAGAAAGCTTTTCACGTGTGCATGTGGGTCTTCACCCGTTGCACCGCCAAATTGCCCTGCGGTTTGCAACATCTGCAGCTTTACTGGCTTCATTTCAAACCTTCCATTACCCTCAAAGGTTGGTTGTAAAATTCCCGGTGCGAAATTATATAGATTTGGCGACGCATACTCCCTTATTGGGAGATTTCTATCATGCGCCAAGAGAATTGGGTTTACTTCGTAGTTTGCATGCTCTTGCGCATCTGCGTTCTGTCTAACACCACCTTGAGGAGCTTGAGGTTGATTGTGTTGAGCGTCCATATCTTCTTCTGTAGCTTGGTTGCTCCTTCTTTGTTTAATCTGTCTTATCCTTCTTCTGAAAGTCCTCTCAATCTTTGGGTCAATATCAAATGTTGCGTTGTTCCCTTCACTCATATACTGTTAGAAGCTTCTGACAGAAGAGCAACTTACTGTACTCCTTCGACTGAGGAATCCTGCAACACAATAATCCAAATAAAAATGAATAAATAAAATAATCCCCGGCAACAGCACCAAAAACTTGTTGCGATGCAATGTTGAAGTACAAAACTTATTACTGCGTCTATTTATTATGATTAAGCTTCCTATGCATTTCACACACTATGCGTCTTACTTATGCTTAATGTTATGCATTTGTGATCTGTCAAGTTTTCCTATCCTTTACCCAAGTATAAGCAAAGGAGTAGGTTTTCTCGGTGAGTCCGACGTCGAATAAAGGGATTATGTTGACTCTTTATTTAAGTGGATTATATGCGTTGTAGTGGTAGCCAGGAATAATTCGCAAGAGGTGTTTGTTTCTAATCTAAAAAACAAAATAACATGTACACTAAACTAAAATGTGGAAGATGAAAAGGCATGCGACACAGCAAAGTAAGGTAGGTGAATTTAATGAATGGGTAAAAATAGGGTTAGGGTTGGTTAACATCTAACATCAGAAACGCATAGTGATAGTCTATTCATACTTGCGACTCTTCTCCCGGTTGTCAGCTGCTAATGCATTATATGTCTATAATGCATAGGAGAGTGTTAAGTGCCAAGGTTGTTCCTATGTCTAGGCAACACTACTTAGCCTTGTCAATTGAGTTCCACAATCACTTACCTTATCGAGCAGTCTGATTATTACTACTTATATCAATTAGCTAGATGGACATAAGCATCGGATTAAGATTACAATTGACAAGATCCAATAGTTACACTATGGTTATTATTTAGATGTTAACGCAACCCTTAACCTGTGATGGATTAGTTACTCATGGATTCAAAGTAAAAAGCGGAAAGTGTAGAGAAATGAGTAGACATGGAAGAAATATAGATTGATGAACAAAATACAACTTTAGATAGCTCAATGTCTTGACACAAATCTAAATCAAACTAGAAAAACAAGATAGAAAGCAGGAAAGGGGCATCAATGTCTTGAGTCGCCGAGATGGAAGCGTGAGAATCTGCTGTGAAGTGGTCAGGCGGAGGGAAGACTCTTCTCTCTCGAGCTATTCGTCTCCGGTTGTGTTCTGGAGAGAACTCTGCTGTCACTTAGGAATTCTTCCGAGAATGAACAACCTTTCTCATCTTGCAGGACTACCCTTTTATTGATGTTTGCGTGAGCAATCAATGGCAGATCTGCTTGATTAGTGGCGAAATTGATATCATGCGTCCATCTCGCCTAATTGCGTAATTCTTGGATCAATTTAGATCCACCACTTTAGCCACAGATTATGTCTGTCAATATTTCGACAATCTCTCAAGATTATGATCTGATTTTTCGCTCCTTGCGTTTATGATAATTATGCGTTCATGGAGAAGTTTGGCGGATGTCAACGCGTCATAGGTTGCTAATGCACAGTCTTGCGTTAAGAGGTAGTCAACTCATCATTTGCATTCCTGCGTTGAAACATGCGTTTTAGGCTCAAAACGTGGTAAAATTATTATCTTCATAAAAATACAAGAGTAAAACGCGTAGGAAGATTTATTAGTAGAATTTAGCTTATCGCATGCTTCTTTACTTAATCTCTATTTTTCTAAGAAAAAGGCTATAATAACTTGTATTTCTACAAGTTATCAAGCGCCAGTGGGACGGAAATTACATACGAATGTGGGGTCAATTCAAAGTAGTACTCCGAAAGCGCTTTGTGCCCACAATGCCGATACTGAAGCTCGAGGAAAATTAAGGCGACTAAGGCAGAACGACAGTACTCCTAAGTACATCAAAGAGTTCACGACCCTCATGCTGGAAATTGAAGGCCTATCCGACAAAGACACACTCTTTTAATTCCGCAACGGTCTAAACGATTGGGCGAAGATAGAGCTTGATAGGCAGAATGTGCAGACTCTTGATGATGCTATAGCTACTAATAAGATACTCATGGATTTCTCGTCTAAGACCAAGAAAGCCGCAAAGAAAGAAGGAGAAGTGTCAGAGTCTGACGAATCTGATGGGCATAAGGTTGAGGGCAGCCATACGAATGGTCGATGGAATGGAAAGAAAAAGGATAAAGCTACCGGCAAGAATGGAGGTAAGCCAGCCAAATCCACTTGCTTCATTTGTGACAGACGACATTGGACGTGGGAGTGTCCAAAGAAAAAGGCTCTCAATGCCTTAGTGGCTCAGTCCCGCAAAGAAGAAGATCAAGTTGAGCCCCCTACAAAGATGGGTTCCTTGCAGCTTATTGGTGCCATGATAGGTAACTTCTGAAGAATGGTGGAAAGAGACAACTATACATTGATGCGAAAATCAACAGTATAATAAGAGAAGTGCTGCTCGACACAAGAGCATCGCACAACTTCATAGACCTAAATGAGGCCATAAGTCTTGGTCTTAAGGTCATCAAAGAAGGCGGAAAGTTGAAGGCGGTGAACTATGCAACCGTGAAAACCAAAGGAGTTGCCAAAGACATTCTCGTAAAGGTGGGAAAGTGGCGAGGTTCAGTTGATTTCACCGTGGTCCCATTGGACGATTATAAGGTGGTTCTAGGCATGGAGTTCTTCGGCAAAGCCAATGCCACCCTAGCACCCACCTCAAAAAAGTTGTCGTGGTTTGATGGACAACGAATAAGGGTTGTCCCTTTGAAGGAGAAAGAGCTACATGAGACGAAGGTAATGTCCGCACTCGCCAAAGTAAAGGGATCCACAAAAAGAATTAGGTGCTCAAGAAAGCCACATGTAACGAGGGCGTTGTGAAATGAAGTGGGGGAGGGTATCACGTATGGAAATAACGCCATTTCAAAACGCGACACAAATGCCCTTAACTCGCTCAGCATCGCCAAGGGAAGGTCAAGAGTGAAGGGCCAAGGCGTTGCCAAAGTCGTCACACGAGGATGTCATCGCATGTAGACAGGCTGCACGTGCCATCGGGCCATGCCCATGCCTCAGGCGTGTGCTTTCGACATAGCTGGACCCCCAACTGAGTGCCTTAGCAAACGCCCATGTGCGTTGGCACATGGCAGAGTGGCTGCGCAACCAGCCACAAGTGTGCAATGTGCACACGCAACTGTCAGGGTGAGCAACGTGGCATGCGAGCACGCGCAAGGTTGCCAGGCGTGCAAGATCGATGCATGCCGACAAGGCGTTCATGACGGAAACCCCGCATACGCGCCCCATAAGTGCTGGCAGTGTACGCCCATCGTCAACTAATCAGGCATACACCGCATACAGACCATGTGTCCAACGGTGTCCTTAGAAGCATGGAAGATCCATGCATTGGGAAAGTCCCAGAGGCTTCGGCAAGCCTCTAGGCGCGTCTAGAGAGGCGGGTAGGCCGCTGGGCAGAACTAGTGCCCATGTTCAGATGCCCGACGTTGTGGGAAGGACCTGGAAGACACGAAAAAGGCCTCGATTGTGCACCCAAGGCCTCGACAGCATGAAAAGCCTCTAGAAGAACCTTTAACGGATGAGGATGTGCGGGAAGACTCCCGACTGTCCTGGAAAACCCGAGAAGGTGCTCAATAGTGCTGGAGAGTGCATGAAGCCCCTAAAGGGTGCTAGACGTGTCTGGACAGTTCTAGAACCTTATATGGACATCCAGTGTAAATAGCTAGAAGGCCCTCGATAGGTCTAGATAGTTCTAACATGGGCCTAAGTCGGTGGAGTCTAGACTTGTACATAGGATTGCGGCCCTTGTACATAGGATTGCCACCCTTGTACATTTAAGTAGAGTCTAGATCCTTCTTGACCGACATAGTAAGTCGGTCATTGTAGTCTAAGTCGAAAAGCCCCCTCTATAAATATAATGAGGGGCCCTCATTTGTAATCAATACGGAGAACTAGTGCAATACAAGCCAATTCCCAAAGCTTGTGCGTTCTCTCACCAGTTGGTGAAGCTCTTCTCCAATCTCTCATTCACTAAAACTCTCAAGTCCTCCTTGCTAGCCCACTTCCTTTGCCAATCTCACCTGATTGTGCTAGGGAGTAAACAATCCTTAAAACTTCAATAGGCTTACTTGGCGTGACATTTGACAACAGGATCACACAAGTGCCGCGCGGTTGGTTAGGTCGAAACGCTAACCATGTGACATATTGATTCCTATGATTGACATACAACAAATTGTCACGAATTGTAATACAATCAAAGCAATAATCAAAATAAACACCAGCGTTACAAATTGATCGTAATTCTTAAAAGCATGGAATTAAATCATGCATAAACTTGAATTAAGTTCAAAACCTCAAAAAAACATCAATTACAAGGAAAAATCCCTAATACCTAAGCTAGAAAAAAACATTACTTTAGCCAATAATCGACATACCGATTATTCAGTTCAATTTCAATTTCAAGGCCACATTATTCTTATTTAGATGCAAGGAGTATTCTCTACCACTAAAGACCCCAGCAAGCGCGTCGAATAGCTTTTTCATGTCGTTCGTTAATTAGGGTTGTTGATTGTCCCTGCTTAGACGTTCAGTGCAACTTTCACAACATGCTTTGCTTGGAATTACATTTAATGAGTATTATACATAAATGTTATACTTTAACTAAAGTTTCAATGAGTGTTGACAAACTAATGAGACCTAGATGACAATTGGTTAATAGAGACGTTGAGATATGGAACTCAAATTCCTCTATTCAGCTCCCTCTTGAATCGAAGTTGAATGAAGATAATACCTACTAAAATTTGATTGCAAATGGTATATTTTTTATGAATTCTCAAATCAGTTGTAGGAACCCTCAATCGGCTGTGCCTAGCATCTTTGTGGGTCTATTATGGTCTACATTAATACTGAAAAAACGTAAGTTCTTCATATGGAATTTTCTTAAAAAATGTATTAATACCACATATAATTGTTAGGTTGTCCCATCCATTCAGATTACCCTCTTAATCTAGAAAGTGATGTGAAGATAGTAAACATCAACCCTATTATTAGGTTTACTGTCCACCTACTCCTGTTTAACTTAATATTTCAACAAATACACATTATATAGACATCCACCCTACATTTGACCCAACAGCTTCATAAGCATTTTAAGAACTTCTCCCAACATGTACATTAGTAAATTCAATCTAACATTATATAGACATCCACCCCACATTTTACCCAATAGCTTCATAGGCATTTAAGAACTTCTCCCAACATGTACATTAGTAAATTCAATCATAGATACTTACATACATACGTACCAATCAAACCAAGTCCTTGCACATCCCACAAAAACATACCAACATGTAGAAACAAAGTAGCCCATCTCTCTAACAATATACATACAAAGATCTAAATAACTTTGAGCTAGAAGACAATTTGATCTAGTCGCAAACGAGACTTGTAACGACTTGACCCTTTAAGAACTAACACGTCGCTACGTCCTACATGACGATTTAGAAAAACGTTGGAACTAAGAGACTTAAATAAACTCGGTCAATTTATAAAACGACTGAACTTCTTGATAGGTTATTTAAATAAAGTGCATTAGTGGGGTGCCCCTTAAATAGTTAGACAAAATTTCAAGAAGGAAAATCCGAACACAACAGTAACAAGACAATTAATTAACAGTCCAATACATGCAAATACTACTACCCTACAACTCCAATACGTTATACCCTAGGCTACAGTGCGGAAGATGTGTGACTGTCCCATGGTGAGATTACGGATTTCCTCGGCCATGCGCCGGGCCACCATGCTCCTTAACTGAGAGAAAACATAGAAAAGGATGAGTAATAATACTTAGTAAGGGACCCACTACTGGGCCTAGCTATCACGCTTTTTGTCGTGTACACCCGCGTACCCGACATTGGCATAAGCGTAGGCATAAGCATAGGAAGCGACCCGAGGGTACGCAGTGATTATATTTGCATCATAAGCATACGTGGTGATCCCGAGGGACACCCTTCATAGCATAGTACATTAGGGGTATAGGGCACGACAAATGAGGTAACTTGTAACATGTCATGGCATATCTAATTTATTGCAGAGTTTCACAGAGTCACAGACACATGATCATACGTACATTGCATACGAACTACAAACTTAGGATATCGACACAGTCATAGCAATCAACATCGAGGCGTTACTTAAAGCCCGGTAGTAAGTCCTTACTTGAGAGACTTAGCGAGACTGAGCAAGACAGCGAGACTCAGCGGGACTAAGCGAGACTCAACGGGACTGAGCAAGACATCGAGACTCAGCGGGACTGAGCGAGACCGAGTGAGACAGCGAGACTAAGTGGCTCCCCTACACTGCGGCAGTGTGCTACGAAAACTGTGTCGCGTCGTGGAGAGGGCTGAGGCGACGCGGAGATGAAGACTATGATGATGCGGCGAAGTGTGAGCTGTGACGATGTGGCGATGGACTGATGATGTGGGATGCACTAATCATGCGGCGATGGACTACTGATGCAACAATGGATTAGTGACACGGCGCTGGACTAATGATGCGGCGATGTTGGCAATGAGTACCGCGATGACAGCAACAGTGAGGGCTGGAGAGAACGGCGACAATGACGGTTGAAGGTGATGGCGGTACTGAGGGCTGAAGGTGACGGTGGCAATGAGGGCTGAGGGTGACGGCGGCAATCAGTGATGAGGAGTTGTGCAAAAATGGCTGCCGAAGAGGGATTGACCCTTATTTTCTTCTTTCCCTTTCTCCCCTTCTCCTAAAGATGCCCCGCGGTCGAAACTCACCCGGGGATCTTTCCCCAACCGAATGCCGACTTCTCCCAATGACCAAAAAATTCCAAATCCCACTTCACGCCCTTTTCGCCTGCATGATTTTGTTGTTATTATTATTATTATCAATATTGTTATTTATTTATTTATTTACTTATTTATTTATTCATTTATTTATTCATTTATTTATTTATTTATTATTGTTATTATTATTATTATTCTTTTTTTAAAAAAATAAATAAATGCGAGAAAAGTGGTGTACACTCTCCCCCTCCTTGAGGAAACTTTCGTCCCCGAAAGTCCTAATCTTGAAAGAGCTCAGTTTGACGCAACCTTGCCCCCTTAAACACAAGGTTTAACAGCTAAAGCAGAGTGCAGCTTAACTAATAACTCTTCTGGCTTCCCTTTTTGATGCGTCGACCTCCCTTGGATGCAAGGTCCAACTTGAACGCAGCGTTTACCTTGAAATAAAGTGCTTTCCATCTCACTTCTCTTCTCTTTTTGCCACTTATTTACCACCTGATACGCTGCATGACTTATCCAACATGAAATCTTGACACCTCCTCCTTATGAGTTGTTAAGTTCAGATGAACCCATGCCACCCTTACCAACTCATCTAAACCCATGCAACCTTTACCAACTCATCTTATGCGTCCAACTTACTTCAATATACAACTATTCATCCAACATAGCGTTCCCTATGCGTTCAAATAATCCTCTTCCAAGTTTTAGTCTCTTAACCCCCTTTCATTACCCTCGGCCTTACTACTTTTGACCCAGTTTCTTCACCGCATACTACTAAGCGTCCATGAACCAAACGCATACTACTATGCATTTGAACCTTACCGTATAATACCATGCGTCCAATTCTCTTCCCTATGTCCAATCTTAGCCACAAGTCCGTCTCTTGTGTAAACACACATCCAATGATGTGGTTTACCCTTATAACCAAATCCAACTCAAGACTTTCCTTTATACATTTGCATTCTCTGCGTTTACCTTCACTTCGTTCTGCATTCATGACCTTCCTCCTATCCTTGAGGATTCCTTGATTTTTCCTTCTATGCATCCTTAAGTTATATATTCCAAGGTTATCCCTTTAACCTTTTTCCTTACACTTAACTACTTCCCTTGTGATAAATTAATATGCGTCCACCTCCTGCTCCAATCTTTAAGCTTACTTCCCAACCTTCTACTTTATTCGACACTCGAGAACATCTCTTGGTAGAAGTCTATACGTTACTCAGTTTGCTATAGCATTCTTCTCCCGATTTCTCCTTATGCGTTTATCCTTCCTTTCCTAGACTTAGATTTCTTCCCAGCACTCCACTACTTCACTTTTTTCCTTTTTGCTTATACGTCCTACCTTTGCCAAAGCTGCATTACCTTTCTTAACTACTTCCTATGCATTTACCCAAAATCAAGGTTACATTTCCATTTACCATGGAATTAAGCTCCTCAACGCATAGCCTTAACAACCCATGGTGGCCACCTTCAATGCATACTGCTCACGCCTTAAGGTTCTTCGGTTTTTCTTTTCTTTCCAGCTTAACACCCTCCAAAACTAATCCCATAACTTGTTAATTTCCAAGACTAAGTGCGAGCCATGCGATTTCCTCTTCTTCCTAATTCTCGTTTTCCTTTTCCAAACTTCAATACGTTAACGCTTTACCATCTATGTGTCAACCCGACTATGTTCCAAAGATACATCTAACTTTTAACTAACTCCCAACTATGCCTTCAATCCTTCATTCTCACTCTTAGTGAAATATCCATTCTTTTCCTAATACTATGCCTTCAACTAGTCTTCTTATCACATAGTGATACTTCCCAAACATAGTTGACACACACAAAAGATTTCCTAAGTCCCTAAATCACCTTGCCATTCAAAATAACCTAACGTAATTCTTTCCAACTTCTTAATGCCCTCTTTTTAAACCAAAATCCAGCTTACAAATCACCGTCCCTCCTTCCATTCATCTAAACGCATAGAATTTCTAGGACAAAATCCAGCAATTCCACCAACATAACTTTTCTGTCTTGAAATTTCCCAACTCCACATACTTATAATCTTAGCTCCACTATTCTAGTCTTACTTCTTTTCTTACTAGCCATCTTAAGTACCTAGGTTCTGAGATAGGGTTTTACACTTCCTTTATAGAGCTTCAATTGGTGCCACGTCCACATATAGTAGCCTGATAACTATCGTTGGATTAAGCACGTAACATGTCCTCTAGTGCTTGGTTCAAACGCTTGACTTGACCATCAGCATGCAGGTGGAAGCTATACTAAACTCCAACTTAAAACTTAACACTTTCTGGAGACATTTCCCAAAAATGGATGTGAACTAAGGGTCTCTATCTGGCATAACTAAAACTAGTACCCCACAAAGTGTGAAAACCTCTATCGTATATAACTAGGAACTTCAGATGAAAAAAAAAAAAAAAAAAAACAAGAATACTTTAACATATTTACTCTGAGAACTAATGTGAGCTTAGAAGTCATATTCTTTAAAAGCATGCATATGAACTAATTGAACTAGCACAGAGAAATCCCCATACACGTAGCAGAGCAATTAGCCATGCTATGTATAGCATAATCTAAAGATGTAATAGGACAATGATCAACTAGAACTTGCTTCTACTCGAGGAGTGTCAATTGTGCCCTTTTTAGTAGCTACATGCATGAGAAACAACTGTCCAATTATGCCTCACACTCATTAGAAACTTAACATGAGAATTTAGACTATTAAAGACTAAAACTTACTTAAGCAGATTCCCGTGTTACTCTTTAGTCTTAAACTTTTGCATATGACCATCTAGATCCTACTACGAAAAGGACTCTTTTAAAGAGAGGTTCCTAAAGTCCTTGGATACTACAGACATCAATCCCTCTAAACACACCACTGTAACTTCATAATAGTTGTAGTTGATCGTCGAATTTTTTTTTCTTTTCTAAGGTAAAAACCTCCTTGAATCATAAATTTATCGTTTGAACATCCCTCCACATAGAGTCAATAAACTCATCATCCATGCAAGAAAAAACATATATGTAGCGTTCCAAGTCCAAGATTCAGAACCTAGATTCCGCGCTTAATGGCCCCAACATTCCCTTACCTCCCTAACCTAGTTACACTATCAAATTCAGTTCATAACAATTGATACATGAGTGCATGAATTCCATTTCTCTTCTTAACAAGCAAAACTGATGTTCTTAAGGGTGAAAATTAGGACATATGGAAACTTTGCTAGACAGTTCATGTTTAAGTGACTTGAGCTACTTCATCCTATCTATAACGACTTCTTGCCATCGACTCATGCTCTACTCTCAAGTCCACCTCTTGTGCTAGTGATGATCTTGGAAAATGTAAGCATTGACTTGTAAAACCAAGTGTTGGGGAGAGCAATGCGATTGAGGTTATGCGTTGCTAAAGGAGAAGTAGAGTAAAAATTTTCTTGAAGTGTTGGCCAAGACCATGCGTTGGTGAATGTAGAGGAAAGTTGAGTTCATTGAGAAACCATGCGCTATTGATTGAATCACGAAGGGTTGTGAGATGAAGTAGTCGTCACATCGAAGGATAAATGATCATTGGCGGGGAAAGAAATATGCTTGAACCATGCGTTGAAGTCACCATGTGTCAAAGATAGCCATGCGTTGAAGTTACCATGCATCAAAGATAGCCATGCGCTGAAGTCACATTGCATCCAAGACAGAATGGTCTTGACGCGATGAAGCTAGTGATGCGAGTGACTATGTTGTATGCGTCGGAGGTAGGAGGCGCCGAGAACACTATGCGTTAAGAATGGTTAGTTGCTGAAAACGTTGGAGGAGAACATAGACATGAGTGTCTTCCGTTGAAGGAAAGACCAGCGCCAACCTACGGTGAGAGGTAAGTCGGCATTATCATCTTGGTACTTGTGAGGGATAAGTCGGCAGTATATATATAGGTGAGTTTAATTATTTTCAAACATTTCGAGAACTTAAGTCAGTTCCATCTTTCAGAGAAACCACTAGAGAAGGAAGAGGAAGGTGTTCTTATAGTTTTTGGGCGAAATTCTACCTGTTTTGGTGCTGAAATCCGAACTGGAACAGGAGACGATTGCAGACGCACAGACTGAACAGTGGTTGTTGTTTGGAGTAGAACGACTCGAGGAAGCTGAGTTTAGGGCTGACATTTTGATGTTAGTAAGTTAACATAATTCCTAACAAGTCTTATGAAGGATGGTTAAGCTGAAATTGAGGTTAGTCACATGAATCTTTAGGTAAAAGCAGCAACTACAAAACTCTTATGCAATCTGGAGCAACGTGGAGTGATTTTGGCATAACTGGAGAATGAAAAAGAGTTAAGCCTTGAAATTTTGAGGTAAGCTGTGGAACTAAATTCTTTACAAGTTTGTAGAAGGGAAGAAGTCTTAATATGGGCTGGAAATGCGTTTTTAGCAGGGATTAAGTAGAGACATCAAGTTGTAACAGTCAGCTTTGTTAAGGAGAAACTAAGGCTCAAGTGTTGATATAACAGCAAGTGAGCTGCATGTAAAGTGTTCTTGGAAATCAAGGTATAGCAAAAGGGTAAGGGACAACTTGTAATTATAGCTTTAGAGTTAAGGCTTGAGAATAAACTAATGAAAGCTTAACCGCATGATGTGCTATAAACACTGAGCATATGATAAGTTGTTGTTTATGTTCTTGTGAATGGAAAAGAAGTATAACAAGGGAAAATATCTATTTCAGGCGAAGAGGAAATAGGGAAGGCATATAATCCACTCAAGGCCAAGGAAGAATTGTGAGTGACACTTCTTTTACTTTAAAACGATTTTGTTGAACATGATAGTTCGGTTTTCCAATGAAATGTGAATTTGTGATTAAATGCTTTATGAGGCATACGTTATGTTCTTAAAGCTATTGAAAAGCATGTTCATGAGATGTTATTAATATGATAATTGCCCTGTATTCTTATGAACGATTTGTGTACGAACGATTGTATGAAATGTTGTTTCTAAAAAGGAAAATGTTTTAGAGGAGGCTCAATGCTAGTAAGGCATGTGAGTTTCCCCGGGACCCAGTACTTGGGCAACCCACCTATAAAATGTTTTAGAGGAGACTCAATGCTAGTAAGGCATGTGAGTTTCCCCGGGACCCAGTACTCAAGGACATGAGAAGGTACTTGGGCAACCCGCCATATTCCTATGTGCACATAAAGGTTATATGCTGGTGCATTGAGTCTTGCTCCACATCGAGCCTTATATGTTTTCGACGTTGGGG
This sequence comes from Citrullus colocynthis, assembly GCA_031780015.1. NCBI lineage: Eukaryota > Viridiplantae > Streptophyta > Magnoliopsida > Cucurbitales > Cucurbitaceae > Citrullus > Citrullus colocynthis. The sequence continues at coordinate 3,223,604 of QLSR01000100.1, read as the reverse complement.
TGTTGAGTTTTGCTCCACTTCAACTAAGGGAAAAGTACTGCACTTAAACTATTTTCTTATGATTTGCTGAGAATCTTGTATGAAGTGATAAGGGCAATTAAGTTTGTTTTAACTAATGTATTTGAAGTGATTACATGTTTTATGTTTGATGTCGAACATAGTTTTACTACTGATGATTTCCGAACTAAAATGGTTTGTTAAAATTTTCACTCACTAGGCCTTTAGCTCATGTTTTCAATGTTTTCTTTCCCCTCCAGGTAGCAAGGACGTTTCTGGTGCTTTGCCTACTCCCGCTCACCTTGCTTAAGCTTCGAGTCTCCAGAAAATCTGACTTGTTAAAGTGTTATTTGTATGTTAAACCTTAATTAGGTGGCATGTAGATATGTATGTACAATTACCAGGGATTGGACTATGGGGTTGTGTAAGGACATGTAAAAGAGTTGAGGAATTTCATTTTTAGCTTGTATATACTTTCCTATATGTTATGTTTAAAATGTCTTAGAATGTTGAGATTTCATTGTGAACAGTTCAGAATGTGTGTGAGGGAACGGATGGTATGCGTCACAAGAGGGATGATGTATACTGTCCTCACATCTCCTTTCAGGTTGTGCGAGTAAACTTGGGAGGGGGTGTAACAAAAAATCTATCTTTCTTACATATAATTTTCTATCTTCTTTAAACTAGATTAATTTCCTCTTTCAAACAAATTAACGGCTTCCCAAGTTTTTTTTTTTTTTTTTTTTGCACTAACTGACCCCAAAGTCAAATCTCCTAAACCTTGCTAAACATTTCAAAAATGTACCTTTATTCTATGTCAATAGTTTCAAAGCAAGCAATGCTACTAACAACACCATTTTAGATTATCTCTCTTTACCCTTTTATTCTGGAAAAGATTTCCATGTTGAAACTGGGCTTCACGAACAACACTTTACGCAAATCCCTCCACTAACACATGGTAAGGTCCAAAGTCTCCAATGGTAAAGAGATATTTCCTTTTACACCAAAGCCAACATCCTGTAACCACTCATACCCTGTCTAAAAATTTAAACCAGACTTACATACTTGAGAGCCTTGAACACATTAAGTTCCTTTATTTTCCCAAAATAATAAACCTTTCTTAAGTACCTTAATTTTCCTCACACTTATCTTTGTTAAGGCCAATAATTTCAAGGTGCACTTTCCACTTCCCAAGTGAAACATAATCCCTATAATAAGACATGTGACTATTTTATAACCCTTTTATACCTACAATTCAATTTCCAAACTTCAAACATTAGTAGGGTGTTCTCCACAAGTTAGCATTGGTTTTTGAACTCCGAACACTTATTTTTATTATTTATTTATTTTTCCTATTGGCATAGGTAATTAAATTTGAGTCTTTTTACCACAACAAAACATAAACACAACCCAAGTACCCTAAGAACAATAATTCAATATAGCTTATTTTATATATATATATATATATATGTATATATATATATGTATGGAGAGCATACCTGACGATGACGAGATTTTAAGAAAGAAAATGATAACTTGTAGAAATACAAGTTATAATAGCCTTTCTCTTAGATAAATAGAGATTAAATAGAGAAGCATGCGGCAGTTTATGTGATTTTTATTAATAAATCTTCCTTTGCGTTATACTCTTGTATTTCTATGAAGATAAATGATTTTACCACTTTTTGAGCCTAAAACGCATGTTTTAACGCAGGAATGCAAACGATGCATTGATGACGTCTTAACGCAGGACGACGCGTTAGCAATCTGTTCTTCATGGACGCATGATCTGAATGGAACGCAAACAACCTGAAGATGCGTTAACAACTACTCAACGCAAGACTACACGTTAGCAACCTACACCGCATTGACATCGGCCAAACTATTCATGGACGCATAGACGACCATTAATGCAAGGCGCTGAGAATCAAAGCAGAATCTTGAGAGATTGACGGATGATTGACGAACATGATTTGTGGCCAAAGTGGTGGATCTTAATTGACCCGAGAATCACACAATCAAGCGAGATGGACGCATAATATCAATCTCGCCGCCAATCAAGCAGATTTGCCATTAATTTCGAACGTATCATCTATAAAAGGGCAGCTCCGCGAGATGAGAAAGGGTTGTTGGTTCGCGGAAGAACTCCATATGTGACAGCAGAGTCCTCTCCAAACTTCAACCGGAAACGAATAGCTCGAGAGAGAAGAGTCTTCCCTCCGCCGGACCACTTCACAGCATAGCCTCACGCTTCCATCCGAGCGACTCAAGACATTGACGCCTTTCCCTACTTTCCTTCTTATTGTTCTATCTTGATTTTAGATTTGTGTCAAGACATTGAGCTCATCTATAGTTGTATTTCGTTTCATTAATATAATTATCTTCCATGTCTAGTCATTTCTCTAAACTTTCGGCTTTTTACTTTCAAACCATGAGTAACTAATCACTCTAGGGTCTAGGGTTGCGTTAGCATCTAACTAGGAACCACAGTGTAACTATTTTATCTTGTCAATTGCGAGCTTAATCTGATGCTTATGTTCATCTGACAAATCGATATAAGTAGTAATAATCAAACTGCTCGAGAGTGTAAGCGATTGTGGAACTCAATTGACGAGGGCCAAATAGTATTGCCTGTCTATGGGGATAACCTTGGTTCTTAACACTCTCCTATGCGTTATAGACATATAACGCATAGCGGCTGACAACCGAGAGAAGAGTCACAAGTATGAATAGAATACTACTGTGCGTTTTCGATGTTAGATGTTAATCAACCCGAACCCTTTCTTTACCCATTCACACACATCTTTAGCTGAACTTACTGTGTCGCATGCCTTTTCATCTTCCACATTCAGTCTAGTGTACATATTATCGCTTTCTTTAGATCAGAAACAAACACTCTCCCCATTATTTCTTGGTTACCACTGCAACGCATGTAATTCACATAAATATTGAATCAACATAATCCCTGTGTTCGACCTCGGACTCACCGAGAAAACCTACTCCTTTGCTTATACTTGGGTAAAGGATAGGGAAACTTGATAGATCACCAACGCATAGTAGTAAGATGCATAGCATGCTCAAAGCATGACATGTTGAACGCAGAAAGACATCATTTAACACTTTGCGTTAGGACAATTTACACACATACAAAATCCAACAACACATGGTGATAGTCTACTCATACTTGCGACTCTTCTCCCAGTTGTCAGCCGCTATGCGTTATATGTCTATAATGCATAGGAGAGTGTTAAGTGCCAAGGTTGTTCCTATGTCTAGGCAACACTACTTAGCCTTGTCAATTGATTTCCACAATCACTTACTCTCTCGAGCAGTCTGGTTATTACTACTCATATCGATTAGCTAAATGGACATAAGCATCGGATTAAGATTACAATTGACAAGATCCAATAGTTACACTATGGTTCTATTTAGATGCTAACGTAACCCTTAACCGTTGATGGATCAGTTACTCATGGACTCAAAGTAAAAAGCGAAAATTGTAGAGAAATGAGTAGACATGGAAGAAATATTAGATTGATGAATGGATTACAACTTTAGATAGCTCAATGTCTTGACACAAATCTAAAATCAAACTAGAAAACAAGATAGAAAGCAAGAAAAGGGTGTCAATGTCTTGAGTCGTCGGAATGGAAGCGTGAGGATCTGCTGTAAAGTGGTCAGGCGGAGGGAAGACTCTTCTCTCTCGAGCTATTCGTCTCCGATTGTGTTCTGGAGAGAACTCTGCTGTCACTTAGGAATTCTTTCGAGAATGAACAACAACCTTTCATCTTGCAGAGCTACCTTTTTATAGATGATGCGTTCGCAATCAATGGCAAATATGCTTGCTTGGCGGCGAGATTGATAACATGCGTCCATCTCGCCTGATTACGTAATTCTCGGGTCAATTAAGATCCACCACTTTAGCCACAGATCCTATTGGTCAATCATCCAACAATTTCTCAAGATTCTGATCTGATTGTCTGCTGTCTTGCATTGATGGTTGTTTGTGCATCCATGGATAGTTTGGCCGATGTTGACGCTTCATAGGTTGCTAACGCATAGTCTTGCGTTGAGTAGTTGTTAACGCATCTTCAGGTTGTTCGCGTTTTGTTCAGATCATGCGTCCATGACGAACAGATTGTTAACGCGTAATCCTGGGTTAAGAAGTCATCAACACATCGTTTGCATTCCTGTGTTAAAACATGTGTTTTAGGCTTAAAAAGTGGTAAAATCATTATCTTCATAAAAATATAAGAGTATAACGTAAAGGAAGATCTATTGTCACACCCCCTCCCAAGCTTACCAGCACAACTTGAAAGGAGACGTGAGGACAGTATACATCACCCCTCTTGTGACGCATACCATCCATTCCTTTACACACATTCTAAACTGTTCACAATGTAACCTCCACATTCTAAGACATTTTAAACATAACATATAGGAAAGTATATACAAGCCAAAAACGAATTTTCTCAACTCTTTTCATGTCCTTGCACAACCCATAGTTCAACCCCTGGTAATTGTACATACATATCTACATGCCACCTAATTAAGGTTTAACATACAACCAACACTCCAACAAGTCGAATTATTCAGAGTCTCGAAGCTTAAGCAGGGCGAGTGGGAGTAGGCAAAGCACCTGAAACGTCCTTGCTACCTGGAGGGGAAAGAAAGCATTGAAAACATGAGCTAAAGGCTCAGTGAGTGACAATTTTAACAAACCATTTTAGTTCGAAAATCATCAGTAGTAAAACTATGTTCAACATCAAACATAAAACATGTAATCACTTCAAATACATTAGTTAAAACAAACTTAATTGCCCTTGTCACTTCATACATGATTCTCAGCAAATCATAAGAAAACAGTTTAAGTGCAGTACTTTTCCCTTAGTTGAAGTGGAGCAAAACTCAACACCCCAACGTCGAAAACATGTAAGGCTCGATGCGGAGCAAGACTCAACGCACCAGCATATAACCTCTATGTGCACATAGGAATATGGCGGGTTGCCCAAGTACCTTCTCATGTCCTTGAATACTGGGTCCCAGGGAAACTCACATGCCTTGGTAGCATTGAGCTTCCTCTAAAACATTTTATAGGTGGGTTGCCCAAGTTCTAGGTCTCGGGGAAACTCACATGCCTTATTAGCATTGAGCCTCCTCTAAAACATTTTATAGGTGGGTTGCCCAAGTACTGGGTCCTGGGGAAACTCACATGCCTTATTAGCATTGAGCCTCCTCTAAAACATTTTCCTTTTTAGAAACAACATTTCATACAAACCGTTCGTATACAAATCATTCATAAGAATACAGGGCAATTATTATATCAATAACATCTCATAAACATGCTTTTCAATAGCTTTAAGAACATAACGTATGCCTCACAAAGCATTTAATCACAAAATCATATTTCATTGGAAAACCGAACTATCATGTGCAACAAAATTGTTTAAAAGTAAAAGAAGTGTCACTCACAATTCTTTCTAGGCCTTGAATGGATTATAAACCTTTCCTATCTCCTCTTGGCCTGAAACAAATATTTTCCCTTGTTATACTTCTTTTCCATTCACTTTAATATATACAACAACTCAACATATGCACAATGCCTATAGTTTTTCATGCGGTCAAACTTCCATTAGTTCATTCTCAAGCCTTAAACACTAAGGCTATTACTACCAGCTCTTGCTTACCCTTCTGTTAGACTTCAATTCAAAAAACACTTTGCCTGCAGCTCACTCTTGCTATTATACCAATATTTGAGTTTTATCTTCTTTTTAACAAAGTTGACTGTTACAGCTTTGCTGTCTTTGCTTAATCCCTGCTAAAAACGCATTTCCAGCCCATACTAAGACTTCTTCTCTTCTACAAACTTGTAAAGAATTAAGTTCCACAGCTTACCTCAAAATTTCAAGGGTTAACTCTTTTTCGTTCTCCCGTTATGCCAAAATTACTCTGCGTTGCTCTGGATTGCATAGTTGTTCTGCAGTTACTGCTTTTACCTAAAGATTCATGTGATTAACCTCAATTTCAGCTTAACCATCCTTCATAAGACATGTTAGGAATTACGTTAAATTACTAACCTCAAAATTTCAGCCCCAAACTCGGCTTCCTTGAGTCGTTCTACTCCAAACAACAACCACTGTTCAGTCTGTGCGTCTGCAATCGTCTCATGTTCCAGTTCGGATTTTGGCACCAAAACAGGTAGAACTTCGCCCACAAACTATAAGAACACCTTCCTCTTCCTTCTTTAGTGGTTTCTCTGAAAGATGGAACTGACTTAAGTTCTCGAAATGTCTGAAAATAATTAAACTCACCTATATATATAACTGCCGACTTATCCCTCACAAGTACCAAGATGATAATGCCGACTTACCCCTCACCGTAGGTTGGCGCTGGTCTTTCCTTCGACGCAAGGCACTCATGTCTATGTTCTCCTCCAGTGTCTTCAGCAACTAACCATTCTCAGCGCATAGTGTTCTCAGCGCCTCCTACCTCCGACGCATATAGCATATTCATTCACATCACTAGCTTCATCGCGTTAAGACCGTTCTGTCTTGGACGCAATGTGACTTCAGCGCATGGCTATCTTCGACGCGTGGTAACTTCAACGCATGGTGACTTCAACGCATGGTAACTTCAACGCATGGTGACTTCAACGCATGGTTCAAGCATATTTCTTTCCCCGCCAATGATCACTTATCCTTCGATGTGTCGACTACTTCATCTCACAACCCTTCTTGATTCAATCAACAACGCATGGTTCCTCAAATAATTCAGCTTCCCGCTACTTTCACCAACGCATGGTCTTGGCCACCACTTAACTAAAATTTTGCTCTACTTCTCGGCTACTTTTCCTCTAGCAACGCATAACCTCAATCACATTGCTCTCCCCAACACTTGGTTTTACAAGTCAGTGCTTACATTTATTAATAAAAATCAACATAAACTGCCGCATACTTCTCTATTTATTCTCTATTTATCTAAGAAAAAGGCTATCATAACTTATATTTCTATAAGTTATCACACCCCCAAACTTAGATAAATGTTTGTCCTCAAGCATAACTTCTATCTAAGAAACTTTAATCATCCTAAACATTCTCTCAACACATTGACTAGTCTCTCAGAATGCTATACTCAATCAGCTATCCGTCAGTTTTAATACTTCTCTACCTCTATATTCTTTTCTTTAGGACGGGTCTAATTTGTATGCGGCAAGCTTTCTTTTCAAAATTCTTAAACTCATTATTCACAAAATTTTTGTTTCCTTTTTTTTTTTTTTAACATTGAGTCTGAAAAGATGAATATATAAAGTTCATTTTTCTTTCATTGGTTTTATTATTTATGTAACCATGCGTCAAGTAGGATTACCCACCTTCTTTTTGACATACCAACTATGGGGTGCATGGAGGCAGCCAACTACGAACAAGTGCCCTTCTCGACTAAACTCTTATCTAAGTTTGGTTTCCTCACTAGGCATTGGAGTTTGTTATTTTATCTATGCATCGCTGATTATGATTGCCCACCTTTGTTTTGACACACCAACTATGGGGCGCATGGAGGCGGCCAACTACGAGCAAGTGTCATTTTCAGCTGAACTCTTAACAAGATAAATATATTAGTCTTGCCAGCAGAATTTTGCGTTTAACAGAATTTTTTTTTTTTTAAAGTTCCTCATATTTTTATCTTTGACAGTTCAAACCTCTTTCACCCCCAAACTTGAGAGTAGCAAGGTCCTCATTGCTTAAATGGTAAACAAAGATTAAGTTGTAAAATTTTGTATAAGAGGTTTGAATTGGCCGCTTACATACATGCAAAGTAGGTTTGCGTTTCTAAGGAATAGTATGCAGACGCATTGAAAGTAATCTAACTTAAAGAGTGTACAAAAAGTATAAGCATGATTATCCTCATAGTGACTAATTTTTCAACGCAAAGATAAAAGTTGGGAGTAATTAGACGTACTTAGGATGAATTTACAGCAAGGGACAACGCAAAAAGTAATTCGAAAGCCCATGCGGCGAAGAAGTTTTTCATTCTATTAATTGAATAATCCACAACGCATACAATTGGAGATGCAGATAATGCAATGAAAGCTCTAAAGAAGATACAACTCTTAACTACACCCCTAAATTTTTAACGATCTGACTTGTCTTTATCAAGTCTGTGTTTCTGCTCAGGCACAGGGCGCTGCGGTATTGGGAAGACAAGTGTCTATTGTAGGCGTTCAGGAATGTTAGGGGGCGGGACTTCCGGTCGAATCGAGAACAGTTGATGAATGTAATTCAGTGTAAAATGAAAATGCTCCGTCTGCCGGCGTGCTAACATATTCAATGAGTGCATCACTGGACGCAAGATTGATTGTTATAGGTATGTTTGCACTGTCTCCCAGTCGAGGTCGAGTTGGGCTTCTTGAGGTTGAGGTTGCGTTTGTGGTTGAGGACGAGTTAGCTGAGGGCGAGAAGTTGATGGAGTTTCATCAAACACAGGGGATGATGGACGCCTAAAAGTTGGGCCAAAATCTCTGCAGTGTGAGTCATCAACTCTTATTGAGGAGGTTGGGGAGATAGGTTTTGTGGAAGGTTGAGGTTGAGAGGGTTATGGGTGATGCGTCTTAGGAGGAGGTGGAGTGGGTTCTCTTCTGGTTGTTGGGAGTGGGGGTGAAGGACTTGAGGAGGGGGATGGTCTAATGGTGGCATCAGGACTTGCCACAATCTTGCGTTTCTGTTTAGATGACTTCCCCTTCTTCTGCATTTGCGGCTTTGGAGGCGACACTCTAGTTGATTGAGTGGGTTGATGAGGTCTTTTGATGGCCTTCGCAGGCTCTGGCAGATGTTGTGATCCTCTCATCAATCGACGCAGAGTCTTATGGGCGATTACCCCATTGACTTCGATCATCTTGTGTACGTCTAACACCTCTGTTGGTCCTCCAATGACAGCATTGGCGCTCAAGTTCATGATTAGAGTGGGGAAAAAGAGCTGACCTCTTGGTTTGTTAAAGACCCCTCTTATCTGCGCCGCAATTATGCGTCCTACATCAAGGGGAATGCGACGCATAATGCAATAGGCTGCCATGACCCGATCTCTTGATACTGTTCTGTCATGCGTCGTCGGGATTAGCCGCTTCTTCACCAAGTATACCCACAAGTTGGCCTCTGGCTGTAGGCTGTTGGCAGGCAAGGTTTTAACGCCTGTGGGTGATACGTCCCACTTTGCCCCGGGCTTTGCCAATATGCGGATTGCGTCTTCAATTAACTCCGGTGGAGTTGACTCTATTATTTTGTTTCCTTCTGCATCCGCATTGTCCCTTAACTTATATATTGCATTTATTTCTTTTGCGTTGAATGGGACCTCATTTTCTTCGACTACTACCACGTCCTCCTCTTCGTCGATGCGTCGGTTATAAAAATTGCGGACTAAGTCGGGTTGGATCCAAGGCGTGCTGGAACAGAAATTTCTCCACTCGTGGTAGTCGATGATTTCGGTAATGTATGGCGGCGACGGGGATTCTTCCAGGAAAAGTCCCACCTCCATCAGTAAATCAGGGAACGCTCTGCATCTCCCTTTTCCTTCCTTCTTTGGTGACGCATCACCCACCTTACCTTTTCCTTTGGCCTTAGTAGGGATTTTATCCACTGTTCTCTGTTTGCTCTTGGCCACTTCAGCTGGTGTCTCAGTCACCTTGTCCCTCCCTTTGCATTTCTTTTTGTGAATGCTTGAAAGTTTGGTGACTGACTCCTCTCTTTCTTTCTTCTTCTTCTTTTTCAAGGTGCTAACACCTTGCTCCTCTCTTGCATCCTCCCCAATGCGTTCCTTCATTGTAGGCGAGTGGTGCCTACTTCTCTTCTTCTTTTTCTTCTTGCCCTCCTTCTTTCTTGGGCATTTATTTTTGCAGCCAACTTCTCATCTTCCTCTATTTGCAGCTTTCTCTCAAGCTCCTCAACTGCTTTTCTAATCTTTCTTCTTCCCTCATTTCCTCTTCAAATGCCATTGCGGCTTCGTCTATTTGAGGATCCGAAAGGCCTTGCATTTCCCAATCTTCTTGATGCCGCACTTCCCTGCACGCCTCCTTGCTGGACAATGCGTCCTTAGCAATTTTCTCCGTTCCTTTTCTGAGAGCCCTGAGCTTTTTTCTCAATTTGGCCCCTTTTTTTCTTCATCTTTTCTGCCAATCTATCAAAGGACGTCGCCGCAATTGGGGACTCAGGTCCGTCTCCTTTCTCTGCATTTGTCGGCCCTTCATCCTTGGCAGTTTCTTCTGATACCCTTCTTTTCTTTCGTATCAGGGGTACCACTTCTTCTTCCTCTTCCCTTCTTCTCTTGGCCTCTGTGGCCATCACAACTTTTTTTATGGGTCCTTCATTGGAGTCTAGGGTCGTCTCCTTAGGACCGATGGACGCAGGGACTAACCCATGCATTTCAACTGGCTCGCCTACGACCTCCTTGCTGTAGGCGACGTCTCCTTCCTTATTACCCCCAGTCTCTTCACCCTCCCGAGTCTCTTTTGGCTGACTTTGGTTCTCTTTTATCGGTGAGGGTGATTCCCATCTTGCGTCTGAAACGGTTGCGTCCATTGGGTCACGCAATCCGCTTAGGATCTCGGCTATGCATGTTTCCAGGGAACGTGTGGAATTCACTTCCCCCTCTTTAACAGCCACCTCTTCTTCTACTTCTCTTCTCATCTCTTCTGTTCCTCTTGTTCTGGGCGGACGAGGTGAGGGTGAAGGCTGGTTGACCTCCCCATCATCCTCCCGATCCTTTGCTTGCCTCTCCTCTTGAGCGATTCTCTCCAGAATGTCGCCAAATACCTCTCTCTCTTCTCTTCTGCGTACTTCGCTGCTTCCGTACAGTGTGCTTGCTTCATTGCAAACCGTTCCAAGACCCGGTTGCTCGACCTCAGAGTTTTCCGTGCTTAGCCTTTGGTTTCCGGCATTGAAGTTCGCGGCGAAAAACTCCCTCACATTCTTCATTCTGGGCCTAGAGATATAAGATTTGACTTGGCTTTTGAATTTTGGAGTAGGTACCGGGTCGATTCGGCTCAAGGGGCAGATATTTAAGACTTCCACGCAGTCGTCTAAGTCAAGGTCGACTACTGGTGGACGGATTGGGGGTCTGAAGAATGGTCGGAAAAAAGGGTTTATGGGTGGTCTTTGGGCAGTAGCCCTGATTCGCGACGCCGAGCAAGTTAGGATAAATGGTGGACTGGGATTTGGAGGTCTTGGTCGGACCGGAGAAGCAAAAGGCCTCACAGGTCGAGTGGGTCGAAAAAATGGTGGAGAGAAATAGAGATCGAAATACCTCAAGTGATGATGAAGAAGATGGAGTCGAATACTGGGTATTGTATGAAGATATTGGGGAAACATTGCCGGTAGAGTGTTCTTGATTTTGAGAGTCTGATTGGCTCGACATAGATAGAAATACGAAGAACACAAATCGCCAGAGGTTTTAGAGGGGAAGGGTTTCGAAAATGGAAAATGGGAAATCGAATCACGTTGATAATAAATGCAGATAAGCAATATCCGAAATCCCAGTGATCTAGGCAGATTTTCTTGAGCCGCACACCCATCAAGTGTGATGGGCAGCTAATGACGCAAATAAGCACTCGAGTGCTTCTGGAAAAAACGCATCGACTCAAAAGACGCATGCGTTACCCGATTTGCTCTTTTTAAAATGTGCTCATTTAATTAATAAACGCATACTGATGAACGCATGGTTCTTAGTTCAATTATACGTTGGACGCAGCATAAATAGTAGAGTATGCGGTGAAATCATAGTTTACATTAAAGCTCAACGCATAATTTCATGCTCATTTAATTTACACTACTCCTAAAACTGAATTTAAAGAATGAAAAATAAATACTAAAAACAAAATACAAAAGAAAGAATGCAACAGAGAGAAAAAAATAATAATAAAATAAAATAAAATAAAATAAAATAACACTAATACAAGTACGAATAAAAAAAAGGAAAGCAAGAGTAAAAGAAAGTGTCCCTGGAAAAGTAGGCATTCAGTATCATAGGACTCTTCAACGCAAGCTCAGTTTTTACACTCGCGTAAGTCAATGGAGGTTCTGTCGATTTCCAACTCTCCAATGTGGTAAGGTTTTACCCTTTGTCCATTGACCTTGAAGGACGTAGTTCCGTTTTCATTTGTTAGCTTGACAGCACCATACGGAAACACTTCCTCGATTATGAATGGTCCAGACCAGCGAGACTTCAGCTTACCTGGAAATAAACGCAACCTTGAGTTAAATAATAGGACCTTCTTGCCGACATATAGCATTTTCTTATTGATATTTTTGTCGTGCCATTTCTTGGTCCTCTCTTTATACAGCTTTGCATTTTTGTGAGCTGAATGTCTCCACTCCATGAGTTCGTTTAATTGAAGCTTTCTTGCTTCGCCCGTTGCATCCTGGTCTAGATTGAGCTTCTTCATGGCCCACATGGGCTTGTGCTCCAGCTCTAACGGGAGATGGCATGCTTTTTCGAATACCAACGCATAGGGTGACATGCCTACGGGTGTTTTAAATGCCGTTCTGTATGCCCAAAGAGCTTCATCTAGTCTCTCCTTCCAATCTTTCCTTGATGTGCTCACCACTTTTTCAAGTATGGACTTAATCTCCCTATTTGTTATCTCAGCTTGGCCGTTTGTTTGTGGGTGATTGGCAATTGCTACCCTGTGCGAGACATTAAATTTCATCAATAAATTAATGATTATGTGATTTATAAAATGCGTACCTTCATCACTAATTATAGTCCTTGGTGTCCCAAATCGGCAAAAGATTTGTCGCTTTAAGAACTTGGACACTGTGTTTGCATCGTTCTTTGCACAGGCCGCTGCTTCTACCCATTTTGATACGTAGTCGACCGCTACCAGGATGTATTGATTACCGCAAGACGGAGGGAATGGTCCCATAAAATCGATTCCCCATACGTCGAACAACTCAACTTCTAGAATTGAATTCAGAGGCATCTCATTTCGGTTGGAAATATTGCCTGTCCTCTGACAACGATCGCAAGCTACCGCATATGCCCTTGCGTCTTTGAATAATGTGGGCCAAAAATACCCACTTTGCAATACCTTTGCAGCTGTTCTCTGTCCCCCGAAGTGTCTTCCGTAAGGTGCTTCATGACAGCTTCTCAGAATGCTATGCGTTTCATATTCTGGAACGCATCGACGCAAGATGTGGTCCGGGCCAAGTCTGTATAGATATGGCTCATCCCAGCAGTAGAACTTACTTTCGTGTCGGAGCCTCTTCCTTTGTTGAGCTTTGAAATCTTCAGGCCATTGGTTGCAGACCAAATAATTCACTATGTCCGCATACCACGGTTCCTGACTCTCTGCGTTCATGATGTGCTTGTCTAGGAATCGCTCCTCTATATCACTCCAGCTTTCTTGGACCTCCTTATTTTCCAACCGAGATAGGTGGTCCGCAACCTAATTCTCGGTTCCCTTCCTACCTTTGATCTCCAAATCAAATTCTTGCAATAACAAGATCCATCGGATGAATCTAGGCTTTGCGTCCTTTTTCGCCATTAAATACTTGATCGCAAGAATGATCAGTATAGATGGTCACCTTTGACTCTTTAGTTTTAGGGTTTTGATGATTTGTTTATGAAATTATGTTGATCTTGTAGACTCTCATGGTTTTGTTAGAGTGATTATGCTTTTCATTGTTATTGTGTTTAATTCTTGTGGATTGGCCATCTTCATATGTTAGGTTAGATGTATGATTGAGAGATTGTATGTTTAACTTGATCCATAACAATGAATTGTTGTTAATCTAACACGAGAGTAGTTAGGTTGACAATAAAAGTCGTTAAAGACTATTTTTAATGCCATGTAATTTTGTATTGGTTTTAAGAGATTAATAATCAATCGAGTTGCATGAGAAAGGGTTGTTTTTTAGAGAAAATAACTTGGAATTAAGTTTCTAGACTTAGGCATATGAATGACAATAAAATCCATGAAATCTATAATATTGCATGATGAAATAAACAAGGATTCATTACCCTAGAACTCTCTTTGACTCTTGTGTTTCTCACTTTAATACTTTCCTTATTTGATTTATATTTTCCATAACTCATAATTTTCAAATTCAATCCTCAAATAAAATTGATTCAACTCTAGAATAGCTAACTAACTTAAACCTTCACAATTGGATCTCCAGTGGAACGATATTCGGACTAAACCGTCTTATATTATAACTTGACCCGTACACTTGCGGTTAACACTCAAAGTGCGCATCAGGGGTGCATGATTTTCTCTTTCCTTTGCTCCAGCGCTGCTCCCACTGCATGATTACTTGCGTCGCACATCAGCTCAAATGGGAGAGACCAGTCTGGTGCAACTAAAACTGGTGCTGATATTAGGGCCTGCCTTAAAGACTCAAATGCATGCAGACATGCATTATCAAAGTTGAACTCCCTATTAGCTTCCAACAGTGCGCTCAGTGGTTTTGCGATTTGTGTAAATCCTTTAATGAATCTTCTATAAAAGCCCGCATGGCCTAGGAAACTTCGCAAAGTCTTAACATTTGTGAGGGCTGGCAGCTTGGCTATCGCATCTATTTTTGCTTGATCAACTTCCAGTCCAACCTTAGAAATCTTATGACCCAACACAATACCTTCTGTGACCATGAAGTGGCATTTCTCCCAGTTGAGGACTAGGTTTGTGACTTCGTATTTCTTTAATACTCGTTCCAGGTTGGCCAAGTGTAAACACTGACTTGTAAAACCAAGTGTTGGGGAGAGCAATGCGACTGAGGTTATGCGTTGCTAGTGGAGAAATAGCCAAGAAATAGAGTAAAATTTTAATTAAGTGGTGGCCAAGACCATGTGTTGGTGAAAGTAGCGGGAAGCTGAATTATTTGAGGAACCATGCGTTGTTGATTGAATAAAGAAGGGTTGTGAGATGAGGTAGTCGGCACATCGAAGGATAAGTGATCATTGGCAGGGAAAGAAATATGATTGAACCATGCGTTGAAGTCACCATGCGCCGAAGATAGCCATGCGTTGAAGTTACCATGCGTCGAAGATAGCCATGCGCTGAAGTCACATTGCATCCAAGACAGAATGGTCTTGACCCGATGAAGCTAGTGATGTGAGTGACTATGTTGTATGCGTCGGAAGTAAGAGGCGCCGAGAACACCATGCATTGGGAATGGTTAGTTGCTGAAGACGCTGGAGGAGAACATAGACATGAGTGCCTTGCATCGAAGGAAAGACCAGCGCCAACCTACGGTGAGGGGTAAGTCGGCATTATCATCTTGGTACTTGTGAAGGATAAGTCGGCAGTATATATATAGGTGAGTTTAATTATTTTCAGACATTTGGAGAACTTAAGTTAGTTCCATCTTTCAGAGAAACCACCAGAGAAGGAAGAAGAAGGTGTTCTTATAGTTTTTGGGCGAAATTCTACCTGTTTTGGTGCTCAAATCCGAGCTGGAACAGAGGATTGATTGCAGACGCACAGACTGAACAATGGTTGATGTTTGGAGTAGAACGACTCAAGGAAGCCGAGTTTGGGGCTGAAATTTTGAGGTTAGTAAGCTAACATAATTCCTAACAAGTCTTATGAAGGATGGTTAAGCTGAAACCGAAGTTTATCACATAAATCTTTAGGTAAAAGCAATAACTACAGAACTGCAATGCAATCCGGAGCAACGCGGAGTAATTTTGGCATAACTGGAGAACGAAAAAGAGTTAAGCCCTGAACTTTTGAGGTAAGCTGTAGAACTTAATTCTTTACAAATTCGTAGAAGAGAAGAAGTCTTAATATGGGCTGGAAATGCGTTTTTAGCAGGGATTAAGTAGAGACATCAAGCTGTAACGGTCAGCTTTGTTAAGGAGAAACTAAGGCTCAAGTGTTGATATAACAGCAAGTGAGTTGCACATAAGGTGTTCTTGGAAATCAAGGTATAGTAGAAGGATAAGGGACAACTTGTAATTATAGCTTTAGATTTAAGACTTGAGAATAAACTAATGAAAGCTTAACCGCATGATGTGCTATAACACTGAGCATATGATAAGTTGTTGTTTATGTTCTTGTGAATGGAAAAGATGTATAACAAGGGAAAATCTTTGTTTAAGGCCAAGAAGAGATAGGAAAGGCTTATAATCCATTCAAGGCCTAGAAAGAGTTGTGAGTGACACTTCTTTTACCTTAAATGATTTTGTTGAACATGATAGTTCGGTTTTCCAATAAAATGTGAATCTGTGATTAAATGATTTATGAAGCATATTTACGTTCTTAAAGTTATTGAAAAGCATGTTTGAGAAATGTTATTGATATAATAATTGCCCTGTATTTTTATGAACGATTTGTATACGAACGATTTGTATAAAATGTTGCTTAAAAAAAAAAAGAAAATGTTTTAAAGGAGGCTCAATGCTGAAGGACATGAGAAGGCATGTGAGTTTCCCCGGGACCTAGTACTGAAGAACATGGAGAAGGTACTTGGGCAACCCGCCATAGTCCTATGTGCACATAGAGGTTATATGCTGGTGCATTGAGTCTTGCTCCGCATCGAGCCTTATATGTTTTCGACGTTGGGGTGTTGAGTTTTGCTCCACTTCAACTAAGGGAAAAGTACTGCACTTAAACCGTTTTCTTATGATTTGCTGAGAATCATGTATGAAGTGATAAGGGTAATTAAGTTTATTTTAACTAATGCATTTGAAGTGATTACATGTTTTATGTTTAATGTTGAGCATAGTTTTACTAATGATGATTTCCGAACTAAAATGTTTTGTTAAAATTGTTACTCACTGGGCCTTTAGCTCATGTTTTCAATGTTTTCTTTCCCCTCTAGGTAGCAAGGACGTTTCTGGTGCTTTGCCTACTCCCACTCGCCCTGCTTAAGCTTCGAGATTCTGAATAATTTGACTTGTTAAAGTGTCAGTTGTATGTTCAACCTTTATTAGGTGGCATGTAGATATGTCTGTACAATTACCAGAGGTTGAACTATGGGTAGTGTAAGAACATGTAAAAGAACTGAGAAAATTTTGTTTTGGCTTGTATATACTTTTCCATGTGCGATGTTTAATATGTTTTAGAATGTGGAGATTACATGGTGGACAGCTTAGAATGTGTGTGAAGGGACGAATGGTATGCGTTACAAGAGGGGTGATGTATACTGTCCTCACATCTCCTTTCAGGGTGTGCAAGTAACTAGGGAGGGGGTGTGACACCAAGCATTCATCCTATGATTCCCCAAATACTGAGAAGTCGTCCATAAACACCTCCACTGAATGTTCCAGATATTCAGAGAATATTGCTATCATGCATCTTTGGAACGTTCCTAGTGCGTTACATAGCCCAAATGGCATGCGTCTGAACTCAAAGGTGCCATATGGGCAAGTGAACGTTGTTTTCTCTTGATCTTCCGGAGCTATCATGATTTGGTTATAGCCCGAATATCCATCAAGGAAGCAAAAGAATTCATTTCCTACTAGCCTATCTAGCATCTGGTCGATGAATGGCAATGGGAAGTGATCTTTCTTTGTCGCTGCATTCAGCTTGCGATAATCTATACAGATCCGCCATCTAGTGACCGTTCGTGTTGGTATTAGCTCATTTTTACTTTTCATGATCACTGTCATCCCCCCTTTCTTTGGTACACACTGAACTGGGCTTACCTAGCTGCTGTCAGAGATTGGATAAATGACCTCTACGTCGAGCCATTTGATGATTTCTTTCTTCACAACCTCCTTCATGGCTGGGTTAAGCCTGCGCTGCCTTTCTACTGAACCTGCCTTACCCTCTTCCAACCGAATTTTCTGCATACAGTATGAAGGACTTATTTCTCTTATGTCCGCTAAGATCCATCCAATGGCTTTGATATGATTTCTCAGTATCTGCAGCAAAGTCTTTTCACGGTCTGTGGTCAACGCAGAGGATATGATGACTGGTAGCGTGCTATCTTCTCCCAAGTATGCATACTTAAGATGCGTCGGCAGTGTTTTTAGCTCAAGGGTCGGTGGCTCTTCTAGAGATGGTTTCGTCTTCTCCGTGGATCGATTGCTCAAATCTAGGCGTTCGAAGCTTGCATTGGAGATTACACCGATTTCTGCCTCTTTTTCCTCATCCATTTTGCAGCATTGTTTCATCTTCTGACCATGCGTCTATAATGCTTGCCTTTTCTTCAGTTATTTCTTCAATCATCTGGCAAGAGTGAAAATCATCAGGATATTTCAACTCATTAAAAACATTAAACTTTACCTGCTGGTCATCCACACGAATTGTTAGTTCCCCTTCTTGGACGTCGATCAGGGCGCGTCCCGTAGCTAAGAAGGGTCTTCCCAGGATAATGAGCACCTCTCTGTCAGCTTCATAATCTAGGATTATGAAGTCAGCTGGAAAGATGAATTTGTCCTCCTTCACAAGAACATCCTCGATTTTGCCCTCGGGGTGCTTGATGGAGCGGTCCACAAGTTGAAGTGTGACTGTAGTGGGCCGTGCTTCCCCTATACCCAACTTCTTGAATATAAACAGTGGCATTAAATTTATACTGGCTTCTAAGTCACATAGTGCCTGACCTACGTCCATTCCTCCTATGGAGCATGGCAATGTAAAACTCCCTGGATCTTTCATTTTGGCATGTATATTGTTTTTGAACAACGCACTGCATTCCTGCGTTAATGCTACAGTCTCAAATTCTCCGAGCCTTCTCTTTTTGGATATTATGTCTTTCAAGAATTTGACATAACTTGGCATTTGTTCCAGGGCTTCCACCAACGGAATGTTGATGTGAAGTTGTTTGAGAACGTCCAAAAATTTTCTAAATTGGCCCTCATCATTTTTCTTTTTTAGGCGTTGAGGAAAGGGCAGACGCATAGGGGAAGTGGCATCTTGATATACCGACGCAGGTTCTGCCTGCGTTGCTTTTTCTCTCCTCTCTCTATTCTCCTGCTCTTGAGCAGTTGTGGTGATTGATGATGGTCGCGGATTATTGGTTGGTGCTGTTAGAGATGGTTGTGGAGTGATGTGAGGCTGCAAATTTCCTTGCATCCTCTGGTCTTGCGTCTCAGTGGGAAGAGTTTTCCCACTTCTTAATGTCACAGCTTGACATTGTTCCTTACCGTTGCCTCGTGGGGCTTCGATATTACTTGGCAATGCTCCTTGAGGTCTGTTTTTGAGCTCACCTGCAATTTGTCCCATTTGCACTTCTAAATTACGAATTGCAGTGGCCTGACTTTGGAGCATCGCATCATTCTTACTGATATATTCTCGTAGTAGAGCTGCCATAGATGATGATGATGCATTTGATGACTGGTTTCTTATGGCTGATGCCCTTGAAAACCTTGGTTGTGAACATGAGGGTTGCTTCTCTGCGGCTGTTGCTCAGTTCCCTGCGTCTGTTGTTGGTTTCCTCCCCATCCAAAGTTAGGATGGTTTCTCCAACTGGGATTATATATTTTAGCATACGGGTTATTCTGAACATAGCAAACAGATTGTGGATTGTAAGGGCACATATCATACAGGTGGCCCTCACCGCATTGCACACAGCTTACAGATGTTGTGCATTCATTGCGCCATCACAGCAACTGATCCACCTTGGTTGTTCAATGCTATTGTCTTCAGCAAAGATGTCATATTGGCAATCTGAGCTGCAAGATTAGTGGCTGCATCAGTTTCAATCATACCAGTTTGCGTTCGTCTCTTGTCAACGAATCGAGATCCATATCCATCATTCACCCATTCATCAGTATTCCTTGAAATTCTATCGAGAATATCTTTGGCTTGCATATAAGTCTTGTCCATTAATCCTCCTGCGGCGGAGGCGTCAGCCACTGATTGTGATGTTTTGTTTAATCCTCCATAGAAGATCTCCATCTGCACACAATCAGGAATGCCATTGTGTGGACAATTCCTTACCAGCCTCTTAAATAGTGTCCAAGCCTCACTAAGAGTCTCCGAATCTTTTTGCTCGAAGGTGACAATGTCTCGTCGCCTCTTTGCACTCACTGTCGGAGGAAAATATTTCTGCATAAACTTCTCAACCATTTGCGCCCAGGTTGTAATCTCACCAAGTTCTAATGAATATGCCCATTGCCTTGCCTCATCTCTGAGAGAGAAAGGGAATAGCATCATCCTGATGCTATCTTGCGGTACTCCAGCCATATAGAATGTGCTACATATCTCCAAGAAGCTCTTCAAGTGTGCATGTGGGTCGTCACCGATTGCACCCCCAAATTGCCCTGCGGCTTGCAACATCTGCAACATCACTGGCTTCATTTCAAACCTTCCATTACCTTCAAAGGTTGGTTGTAACATTCCTGGTGCGAAATTATACAGGTTCGGCAATGCATATTCCCTCGTTGGGCGATTTCTGTCATGTGCTAAGAGAATTGGGTTTATCTCTTGGTCTGCATGCTCTTGTGCATATGCGTTTTGCCTAACCCCACCCTGAGGAACCTGATGCTAATTGTGTTGTGCGTCCATATTTTCTTCTGTAGCACGGTTGTTCCTTCTTTGTTTATTCTGTCTTATCCTTCTTCTGAAGGTCCTCTCAATCTCTGGGTCAATATTAAATGTCGGGTTGTTCCCTTCACTCATATACTGTTAGAAGCTTCTGACAGAAGAGAAACTTATTATACTCCTTCGACTGAGGAATCCTGCAACACAGTAATCCAAAAAAAAAAAAATGAATCAATAAAATAATCCCCGGCAATGGAGCCAAAAACTTGTTGTTGCGCATGCAATGCTGAAGTACAAAACTTGTTACTGCGTTTATTGATTATAATTAAGCTTCCTATGCGTTTATCATTCTATGCGTCTTTCTTATGCTTAATATTATGCGTTTGTTATCTGTCAAGTTTTCCTATCCTTTACCCAAGTATAAGCAAAGGACTAGGTTTTCTTGGTGAGTCCGAGGTCGAACACAGGGATTATGTTGATTCTATGTTTAAGTGGATTATATGCGGTGTAGGGGTGACCAAGAATAATTTGCGAAAGATGTTTGTTTCTAATCTAAAGAAAGCAATAACATGAACACTAAACTAAAATGTGGAAGATGAAAAAGCATGCGACACAGCAAAGTCAGCCAGGTGAATTTAATGAATGGGTAAAAACAGGGTTAGGGTTGGTTAACATCTAACATCAGAAACGCATGGTGATAGTCTATTCACACTTGCGACTCTTCTCCCGGTTGTCAGCCACTATGCGTTATACGTCTATAATGCATAGAAGAGTGTTAAGTGCCAAGGTTGTTCCTATGACTAGGCAACACTACTTAGCCTTGTCAATTGATTTCCACAATCACTTACACTCTCGAGCAGTCTGATTATTACTACTTATATCGATTAGTTAAATGGACATAAGCATCAGATTAAGATTACAATTGACAAGATCTAATAGTTACAGTTACACTATGGTTCTTATTTAGATGCTAACGCAACCCTTAGCACTTGATGGATTAGTTACTCATGGATTCAAAGTAAAAAGCAGAAATTGTAGAGAAATGAGTAGACATGGAAGAAATATAGATTGATGAACGGATTACAACTTTAGATAGCTCAATGTCTTGACACAAATCTAAAATCAAACTAGAAAACAAGATAGAAAGCAAGAAAAGGGCGTCAATCTCTTGAGTCGCCGGAATGGAAGCGTGAGGATCTGCTGTGAAGTGGTCAGGCGGAGGGAAGACTCTTGTCTCTCGAGCTATTCGTCTCCGGTTATGTTCTAGAAAGAACTCTGCTGGCACTTAGGAATTCTTCCGAGAATGAACAACAACCTTTCATCTTGCAGAGCTACCTTTTTATAGATGATGCATTCGCAATCAATGGCAAATCTGCTTGATTGGCGGCAAGATTGATATCATGCGTCCATCTAGCCTAATTGTGTAATTCTCGGGTCAATTAAGATCCACCACTTTAGCCACAGATCCTGTTCGTCAATCATCCGACAATCTCTCAAGATTCTGATCTAATTGTCTGCTACCTTGCATTGATGGTTGTTTATGCGTCAATGGATAGTTTGGCCGATGTCGACCCGTCGTAGGTTGCTAACGCATAGTTTTGCGTTGAGTAGTTGTTAATGCATCTTCAGGTTGTTCGCGTTTCGTTTAGATCATACGTCCATGACGAATAGATTGTTAATGCGTAATCCTGTGTTAAGAAGTCATCAACGCATCGTTTGCATTCCTGCGTCAAAACATGCGTTTTAGGCTCAAAAAGTGGTAAAATCATTATCTTCATAAAAATACAAGAGTATAATGTAAATGAAGATTTATTAATAAAAATCAACATAAACTGTCCCATGCTTCTCTATTTATTCTCTACTTGTCTAAGAAAAAGGCTATCATAACTTGTATTTCTACAAGTTATCAGTCGACGCGTCGCGGAGAGGGCTGAGGCGACGCGTCGATGAAGACTATGATGATGCGGCGAAGTGTGGGCTATGACGATGCGGCGATGGACTAATGACGCGGTGATGCACTAATCATGCGGCGCTAGGCTAATGATGCGGCGATGGACTACTGATGCGGCAATGGACTAATGACGCGACGCTGGACTAATGATGCAGTGGCGACGAGTGTTGATGACAGTGGCGATGCGTACCGCGACGATAGCTACAGTGAGGGCTAGAGAGGACGGCGACAATGAGGGATGAAGATTATGGCGGCAATGAGGGCTGAAGGTGACAGCGGCAATGAGAGCTGAAGGTGACGACGGTAATGAGTGATGAGGAGTTGTGCGAAAATGGCTGCCAAAGAGGGATTGACCCTTATTTCCTTCTTTCCCTTTCTCCCCTTCTTCTAAAGACGCCCCGCGGTCAAAACTCACCGGGGGATCTTTCGCCAACCGGACGCCGACTTCTCCTAATGACCAAGGAATTCCAAACCCCACTTCATGCCACCTCCGCCTGCATGATTTTGTTATTATTATTATTATTATCAATACTGTTATTTATTTACTTATTTATTTATTTATTTATTCATTTATTTATTATTATTATTGTTATTATTATTATTATTCTTTTTTTTTATAAATAAATGCGAGAAAAGTGGTTTACCTAATTTTGGGCCGTTACAAGACTTGTGTTGGCTAGGCACCAGAGCTCTCTTTCGCTACCTAGGGGAGGAAAAACATAGTAAAGAGTGAGCTAAGAAGCCCGTTGAGTGACAATTCTAAAACAATTATGTTTATAACCAATTATAAACAATTAAAGTTTAGAGATAATTTTCATGATCTTGAAGAACACTTCATAAACTCAGAGTTTACAAATCATATATGAAGTTTAATAAGATTAGTAAACTATGGAAATAAAGTCAAATCATTTTCATTTCTTCAACATCAATAAACCACACTAAACCTGTACCCAAAACCTTAGTTGAGGTAGAGCAAGTTCAATATACTCAACGTCGTTAGCCTTATCGAATATAGAGTAAACTCAACACAGTCAGCATTAATACCTTTCTAATGCACGCATAATACCCAAAAGTGCCCAACACCTGGACACCTAGCCCAAAGCCTGTATATGTGTTAAGGTGGGTCCGAAAGACCTATACCACTCTTTGATATTGAACTTCCCGGATACCTTCTTTTATTCTTCAGTATCGGGAATCTTTTGGAAACTTTTAGTTCTATGGAAACCATTCATGCAACAAGGTAATGAGCTTGGAAATTACTTTTCACAAGCATTGAAATCCATAAACAACATACAAATATCAGTCCTTTGCTTATTACAAACCATCAACATCATTTTTCAACACATCCTATACATTTTCAAAATATAAAATCATGGAGAACAATTTCCTTTCCTCTGCAAGCACAACATCTGAGAAAACAGGCAATAAATGCTTTAAATAAGTAAATCATGCTTAAAACATAGCACATTTGGTAAAACAACTTACTTTCACAAGAAATCACAATTATAAACCATAAAAGAGTTCATTTTAAAAGCATATGTTAGTCAATGGCAAGCTCCCACCGGTTTACAGGCCACTCCAATCCTTATTTGTCATAAAAATCATATTATAAATCCTTGGTTATTCCTTAAACAGTTCCTTAGATCCAAGGACTCTTAAAATAGCCCATATATGCAACCATACTTTTTTTTCTTGAACTCCATTCAACTTTTAGATTTCACCAGTCTAGGGTTTAAGCATAATAATTCTTAAATGATTTAAAAATAGCCTTAAAATCATCCTATGGTCCAAATTTATTCATTTTAGAGCTATAGTATCCTAAACACACGAAATTGGCCCTAAAATCAACTTACAAACTCCAGATGTGCATTAAAAAGCATAAAAATTGAAGGATGGCACACGGCTGGGCGGCGACTCACGCACATAGGCATTGAACGTGAACGTAGGCGATGGTGTGCGGCAGCTGGACGCCTTGTGATGGGCAGATGCGCGTTGAACAGGCGAGGTGTCACAATCGTAGTTCTGCGCTGGACTAAATGATTGTGCGGCACTTGTTCTAGCTCGTGAACAAGTCAGCCTGATCAAATTCTGATCGCCTACGGCACACCGAGTGCCTCTTGTAACCTCCGGCCCCGTTCCAAGGAAAACGGGTTTTAGAGGAAAAGGATTTCGCAAACGTTTGAAAGCATGTTTGAGAAATTAACATGTGTTGTAAGACTAGAAAGCAAAAAGGGACAACAACAGCTTTATAGCTCACAACTCCGGATATGAGGATTTGATGGTTAGTCTCACCCCTATATAGTACATTCTAAACAATTGTGGAATTGTCACCCTTGCACATGCAAAGTGGTAAGCGGTCACTTACAAGAAAAAGTACTAGGAAAATAAACTAACTAGTAAAATAAAGTACATAACATGAAAGCATGGTAAAAAGGGGTCGAGGGGGGCATGGAAAATAAACTAACTAGTAAAATAAAGTACATAACATGAAAGTATGGTAAAAAAGGGTCGAGGGGGGCATGCGGCCACAGGCAACACGCCCTGGACAAGCATGACCGTGACACGATGCTCTGAAGGGCGTTAAGCATACAGATGTGCAACGCTGGGCGCACGGACAAGCGCTGCTGAACGCACAGAACGCGTGGAGTGTGTGGCTAGTGTCACAATCTAACTTGGAGATAGTAGATTGTGACCCCACGTGTGCAGACAATGTAGTGGCGACACAAGAGTGTCGACACAGCTGGGAATGACAGAGGGCCAAGAGAAGTGCCGTGGTGCGACCGATGAGGACGGCGCATCACCCAACACACCAAGGTAGGTGGATAAACGTGTCAAACTGAACAACAAGTAAGAAGACAAGCATCAATGCCATCAGCAAGTGTCAGTGGCAAAGCCCAATAAGGGCCACGTGGGGGCCCTGGGCCATGACCTCAGAAGTAGGGGCATCGTGGTGAGTTTGGGCGAGCAACTCTGGAGTTAGATCCATGTCGATAGAGGATGGAAGCACGTCAGATTCTGTGTCTATCGGAAGTCAGACGGGCGCTCTATGGGGTCGAGTGACCCCTCGCCAAGTTGCATATGCATGGGTGCCAAAGAAGAAAATGTTCAGAATGTACTATAGGGGGAAGGCATGGTGTTGGCTCTCCACCACCCCTGTGCCTTAGGGCTTAAGCGAGCTACCCCATGACACATGAGTGTGTCATGGCGTGGGCGAGTGCCGCGGGATGAGCGTCTCGGGCATCTTCCTGTGAGCAGGAGTAACTCAAGGACAGTGTCGGGTGGCATAGGTGTGCCGACATTGCGCCTCCTCGGGTGAACTGGAGGTTGCTATATATGGCCGGGTTCCGGCACGGTATCCTCGTATGCCATAGTATGGTCGCAAGTGTCGCCATACCGAGGTAGGGTCCGAGTTGAGGGATGTCTTGTTGGTCCCCACAAATATACGAGCGACCTAAGCGTCGATCCCCGATGGGCGTATACGTATGCGAAAGAGGGACCTGTAATGTGTGAGGGGACGATGCGCAATGTTGAGAGTAAATCTAGTTGTAGACGATGAGTTGAGAACGTTCTTTGAGACAAGGCCATTGACGGGCGAAAGGATGCCCACATGGGTGATAGGTCGAAAAGGCGTTTGAGACAAGTCGGGAAGCCAGAGGAGTGGAAGTTCGGGTGAGGCGGTTAGGACTCGCCCAAGGTCCGACAGAGCATAAAGGTTCGAGAAAAGAATGTATTGGCTATGAGTTAGCCTCTAGGCTGGCCATGCGCAAGAGAATGTCATGGCGCCGCACGGTTGGAGAAGTACGCGTGACAGCTAGCGCGCACGCGAGGATGCGTAAGGTGTGCGGTTGTAGGCATGGAAGCTGAGGGATGCGGGCACAGGGATGGGTCTTCCCTCAACCTCCAGCCGACAGCCCCTATTCGTCGCTCCCTGTTTTTCGATTGCAATTTCAGCACAAATTTTTCCATTTCCAGTCGGATTTAACACAAATGACTTATATTAAAGTTCTAAAATAACCTTTAAATCAACTAACCTTCGAATTTGACCCCTTGAATCCTCCTCAACAGCTTAAAATCTACTCAATTCTTCACCATACTCTATTTTCCTCGAATTTTCCGACCAGTTTCTGGATTCCTTCAATTTCATCAACTTACCGATCAAGATTCAACACAGCAACCCTACATCGTCTTTCTCTTTGATCTCTGTGAGTTTTTGCCTAAGAAATTCGTGATTCGCACATTTGAAATGTGAACACTGACCATTTTTCCTTCACTTTATATAGGCAACCGATAACACCTGTCTTCTATCAACTAACTTCTTGCCAGCTCCTTCTTCAGCTCACAAGCCCACTAATTCTTAGCCAAATCTTGAAAAGTAAATAAAAGTAATCACTCCACAGTATTCACTTCCACTCAATAATTTAGAAAGTTCCCTAAATCTACATGCCTCTCGGGTGTCTCCAACTTCCCATCCCATTTCTTTTATACCCCCTTACAATTTTAACTGATTTCTCTAACGTGACATGGTGAATCTCCTCCTCTTCATACTCCAACCCTGGGCTAATTACCGTTAATATTTAACACTTAGGTCAAACTACCCGTTTTCCTTAGTTTATTCAAGTCAATACAGAATTAAAGGAATTGATTTTAAGTAATAGCTTCAACCATTAATGTTAACTTTTCCTAGTTATCAATATTCCCCTCAAGTTTCCACCTTAGATTTCACCAAGTCAAATTTAAGCCATTTCATCCGCAAACGAGTTATCTAAATCTAACTTAAACTTAGGAAAATAATAAAGTTTTAGGGCTTACATAGGTTCACTTCTTTCAACTTAATATCAATCTCAATTAGGTGTATTCTATGTAAAAACCATGGGGGAGACATTAGACCATTTGTGTACTCATTGTTCTTATTCTAAAATCATTTGGTCCTATCATATCTTTGATATTATCTCACAATTATCTTTAGAGGACTTATTGCTACAGGCTCACTGGACTTCCTCAAATTTCCTCCAAAAATATTATCAAATGCAACTTGATTGGTGCTACACTGTGAAGTATTTGGTTTTAGGGAGGAACAATAGAATATTAAAGAATTTTGAAAAATTTTCTGCTCACTTGTGGGAGTATATTGTTTACTTGGCAGCCTCTAGTTGTTCCAAATCACCATTGTTTTCACTGCGTTTAATTGGAAGGTTTTCCTATACTCTCTCTTCTTTTCTATATTGTTGATGTATCGAATGATATTGTATTATTTTTGTGGTAATAAGGTACTTCATTACTAATGTATCAACCTAGTTGAGATATTATGGTACGCCTACTAATCCCACTTTCTCTTTAGTATATTGTTTTAGAAAAAAAACTAATTAGACACTAATAATATACTTAAAATTGTACATATTTTGAAATGAGTGTTCATATATTATATACACCTCTATATAATTGAATTGCATTTTTGATGAAGACATATCGATATATTATCGGTACACCAATCTTATACTTGAAATAGATTGAAAATGAATATAGATCATATACGAGTAATATACATTGATGATATACGTGAAATTAAATTTTTAATGAATATTAATATACTATTGTACCAATATTGTATTTTGAATGAATTTTAATGAACACTAATAAACTACTAATACACTATGGTGGCACATTTTGAATGACAAATGTAATATCACTGATATACAAAATGTTATACTTGAAAAAAATGTTATATTGATATACTAAATTAATGTAATTGATATACTATCAACATCATATAATCATAGATTAGAAAATGGTACAAATTAAGGAAAATTATCTTAAATGACAAAACTGCTGAAAATATATACAACTAATAGCAAAATACACAATCTATTTGTGATAGACCGCGATAGACTACTATCTGTGCCTATCGTGATACATGTAGTAGTCTATCCAATCCATTACAGTCTATTGCAGATAAACAGTAAAATTAGCTATATTTGTAAATATTTTGGTTTCTTTTGCCATATATGAAGAGAAACCACAGATTAATTGATATGCTTTGAATTTGGTATATAAGTTGACGCAATTAATGTAATTAAGTTATACCGTTGAAATGAGATAAAAAATTAAAAAACATAACATAATTAATGCTAAAACCTAAATCCAAATCATAAAATGTTTAAATAATTGAAAGAAAGAAACTCCATAACAAAATGGAACTATATATATATTATAACATAACAAACAACATCCACCGCAATAAAATTAAAATCATGCTATTTCAATTATATAAAATAATATGCTCTATACTTGCAGTATATCAGTAAATTGATCTACTTATATTTTGTTATAAGATAGATTTTTTTGGTACACAAATAATGGTAAAATTAAAATAATAAAAAAAGATGCAAATTAAATTTAAAACTATAGGTAGATCATTTGTAAATAATTTTTTTTTTCTTTTTTGCAATTCATTAGTATAATATCCCTAAATAAAATCATATAGTGTAAATTAAATGCAAGTTAACCTGAAAAGATTTGTCAAAAACATAAATATATAGAACTTGTCTTTTTTCTTAGGTATATTGACTGAGAATATAATGCTTCTCCACTTCTTGCTTCTCCAAGTTTGGAATTGGTAGCATTTAAAAGAAAAAATTGTGACATGTGGGTCAAATTTTCACAATCTTTA
Organism: Citrullus colocynthis; assembly: GCA_031780015.1. Lineage (NCBI taxonomy): Eukaryota > Viridiplantae > Streptophyta > Magnoliopsida > Cucurbitales > Cucurbitaceae > Citrullus > Citrullus colocynthis. The sequence continues at coordinate 3,194,576 of QLSR01000100.1, read as the reverse complement.
TATTGGAAAAAAGCAAATCAAATTTACATAGTTTATTAGAAAGAGAAAAGAAAAAGAAAAAGAAAAATTAAAAAGGGTAAACGACGTGTAGTTTACATTATCAACAGTGGCCCTCAAGACTCTTCAGCTCTTGGATTCTCAATTCTTCATGTCGTTTTTTTTCCTAACCCCACCATTTACTATCTCCCCTTTTTCTTTTATATATCGAAAGGCCACAGAAAAAAAAAAGGAAAAAAAGAAAGACAAATCAAAAACACCTTTTGTTCATCATTTGAATATCAATCCTTTATAAAGCTTAAGTTTTCTTTTTCTCTTTTTTTTGTTCAACATATCAAGATGAATGGTTTATGTTAACCCCTTTGAAGATATGGGTTTGAGAAATCATATGGCAGATGATAACATCTTTTGTCTTCAATCCCCAACTTTCATAGAATGGCTTAAACCACACAACCCTTCTTCTCCTTCTCCCTCCATCTCTCTCTCGTCTTCGTCTTCGTCTATCTCCGATCGAGATTTAATCTCTCAGACGAGTGTCCAATGCGTTCATACAGGGTTAGTTCCTGATCAACAACATGAATTTTTCGTGTCGTCCCGATGCCTGCCTTTGTTCACTGAGACGGAGGCCTTGCCGAAGAACGACAAAGAATTAGGGGCTCGAGCTCAAGATCATGAAAGGAAATATTTGGGAATTAAAGAGGAGAATGAAGATATGGAGAAAGTTGAAGTGGGTTTGCACATTGGGCTTCCAAATGTTGGTGATGGGAAGAACTTGAACGTTTGTGTAAAGAAAGAAGAAATAAGCTGCCTGAAGAAAAGCTTCTCTAATTTTAACAATCAAGGAAGGTTTTGGATCCCAACACAGGCTCAGATCCTTGTTGGTCCTATGCAATTTACTTGCTCCATCTGCAACAAGTCATTTAATAGATACAATAACATGCAGGTAAAAGAAATTAATTATATCATTAAACCTTTTCTAATTATCTTTTATTTTGGCTTATTATATTCTTAATTACTCAGCTCTTTCTCAAATTTAAACTCTTGATTAGGACCTACTACTACTAATTTCTATTATTAAGGTTAGAAGTTGGAATTCATATCCTCGAAAGTAAAATTTAATTTAGAATAAATTTGAGTTAGTTCCATTTCCTAACCACATTTCTTAAGTTTCCAAATATTTGCTAATTTCAAAAAAACAAAATTTTCAAAAATTACTTTATTTAATTTTCAAAAGCATCTTAAAAACATTCCAAAAATATAGACTACAAAACAATAAAAACAATAGATGGAAATAATATTTATACACTGGTTTAATTTTAAAAAACAAAGACTAAAAGATGAGATAGTTACCGGAAGAGACTTGAATTATTGTCTGCGAGTTTTTGAATGTAATTTACTTAAATAGGTTTCCAATTTCCTTCCAATTTGTTGAAAACAAAGCTAATATTATTATTTTAGTGTACTGAAATGTTCTTCCAAAATGCAGTTCTATCATTGAAGAGTTTTGGTTATTTGAAAATGCTAAGCTAATCTCTCTCTCTTTTTTTTTTTTTTTTTTTCCTCTCTCTTTATGACTTTGCAACCAAGGGGACCCCGTTAAGGTTGCTAAAAACCAAGCTTTCTCGTGAGGACACAGGAGAGAAAAACTGCTTTCTTAAAAACGATCTCATCGAGTTTAGTGAAAGAAAAAGTTAAACCACAGAAAAAAAAAAAAAGTTAAAACAAAGTCAATAATTAAGCCTCCGTTTGACTACTCGATTTTGTTCTTAGTTTTCTATTCTATAAATTTATGTTGATTTCCTCCTAATTTTTTCCTTGTAGCATTTACCTATCTTTAAAAACACTTGAGTTTTGTAGTCAACAAACTCTAATAAGCAAAATAAGTTTTTTTTTTTTTTTCTATACAATTGTTTTAGGACTCATTTAGTAACTCGTTTTCTTTTTAGAAAATTGTAATTTTCTCTCACAAATTCTTATTTATAATTTTTATATTTTATATCTAAACATTTGAATTTTTACTCCTAAAAACAAGTTTTTTTAAAAAAATTAATTGAAAATAGATAACAAAACATAAAAACTTACCGTGCAAATAATGTTATAAACTTAATTTTCAAAATGAACCAAAAACAAAATAGTTGTAGAGAACTAAAATCCAAATAGTTACGGAATGGATCTTATTCGGAACTCCAAATTCTCTTTTTGACCTATTTAACTGAATCATCAGCATATTTCGATCTCTATTACAAATTTGTAGGTTCAACCCTTCCTCTCATATTCCTGATGTAACTTTTAACATTCTCAAAAGATAAAGGAAAAGTAAAATCTCTTAGCTCCATATATACGATAATGTTTGTAGATGCACATGTGGGGGCATGGATCTGAGTACAGAAAAGGGCCAGAATCTCTTAGAGGAACACAGCCAGCAGCAATGCTAAGGCTTCCATGTTATTGCTGTGCTCAAGGTTGCAAGAACAACATTAACCATCCAAGAGCCAAGCCATTGAAAGACTTCAGAACCCTTCAAACCCATTACAAAAGAAAGCATGGTTCCAAGCCATTTATGTGTAGAAAATGTGGCAAAACTTTGGCTGTTAAAGGAGATTGGAGAACCCATGAAAAAAATTGTGGTAAGCTTTGGTATTGCAGCTGTGGCTCAGATTTCAAACACAAAAGATCTCTTAAAGATCACATCAGATCCTTTGGCAAAGGCCACTCCCCATGCTCCTCTCTTGATGATGAATGCCTCACTGGGTCTGATCAAGAAGATTACTTCACTTAAATTATATTATAATTTCCGTTATTAGGTTTCATTCTATCTTAGCAATCTCATGCAACATCTTAATTATCTCATGCTTAGTAAAAAACATTCTCCGACTGTTGGATCGTGCGAGGAGAAATTATTTGGGAGATTGGAACAATGTGGTTGCCATGCATCCAGGAGTGTTAGGATGAGACAATTTTGCATTGTGATGGTCACGTTGAATAGTCTTTCTGAGAAGCTCAAGCAGTAATGATTTGCTAAGTACGGAGGACCGTGATATATTTCTTTGAAGGTTTAGGGTTTTCTAATAAGATGGGATTGCCACAAGTGATGAAGTAGGTGAATTTTCTTTTTTGTGAGATGGTGTTAGATTTTATTGTCTCTCTTTCATGGAGGAAATTTGTCAGCTTCATTACTTATGTCTTATTGTAAAGTGGCAATCTTTCATATATGAATGTTAAAAGACTCTCTCTCTTTCACTTTCTAATTTCCCTCTCCATTTCCTCTTTCGAAGGACTTTTATGAAAAATTTTAAGGTATAATTATTCACATTATATGCTTTTATGAATCTATTGTGGGTTGAACTTTATTATCGATATCTCTGCAAATTTTGTGGGAACCATTCAAATCTATTTGATATTATTGCATTGGGATCAGATCTTTCTTTCTGTGTGTTGTTTAAATTGAGAAAGATTATTTCTATATTTTTATATCATGCTGTAGACTGTCGATTACACTTTTAAATGTGGATAATAAAGATTTTAGTAGCCAATAAATAAACCATATATATATATATATATATATGTTTCTTGAAAGCTACTTATGAGTTATGGGTACCTCAGAAAATAATCATTTTCACAAGCTAATTAGTACATGAATAACATCGAGAGACAAAAGACTACGTCTGTTGTTCATATAAAAATCTAACAATTAATTTAGTTAAAAAGATAATCTTCCTTTCCTTTCTTCACTAAAATATTTCAATTATAAAATTTCTCATAGTTGGAATACAATCAAGTCTTAAATTAACTAGATGAAGAGATGACGATATATAAATAAGAATAATTAGCAAAAATAAAATAATATTTTAAAAATTGAAAGAGCAAAATAAATAAATAAATGTACAAATACTAGAAATTTAAAATAGTATTATTAACATTTGTTTTCAAGATAGTAATACATATATTCGTTAAGTTTTTCTTATTGTCAACAAGAAGATGGGAAAGTTAGAAGGAGAGTCCAACTTGGAGGCTTTCACCAAATCACCCCACCAACAGAAATCAACGGCTTAATTGTAGTATGATAAACAATTAACTAAGCGCGTAAAAAAAAATCATTTTATCTCAACACAAAAAGACCATTTGAAGGTACGGAAAATTTTAACATACGCCTATTTATTCCTTGTCACATGAGCATGCTTTTAAAAACAGTACATATTATGTTTAACACAAATATTTAGGAATAATTTTAATTTATACCTCTAAATTTTGAAGGTTATATCAATTTAAACCATGTACTAATAACATAAACGTTCTCAAGTGTATCAATTAACATCCCTTTTAGACTTAGCGAAAAATATTATTCAAAAAGTAATTGTTTTAATTAAACTGAAATTGTTATAAGTAAACTCCAATTTAGACTATACTTATTAAGATTACATTCAATTCTCACACACGACTCGGCTTCTTCAAATGTTTGCTTTATGAACAATTTTCAAAGAAAATCTTAATTAAGAGTTTAAATTAAGATCCACAAAATGTTTATCTAAACATAACAGTAATCGGGGCGTAAATTGATATACTCACAAAAATTTAGGGTTTAAATTAATACAATTATTTGTAAGGTTTAAATTGATACAACTTCCAAACTTTAAAGGTGTAGATTATATTTTTCCAAATATTTATGAAAAACAAATTTATAGTGTGAACAAAATGAAGTATGATTTTCCTATATTACTATAATTTTTTCTTCAAAGATGAAAGAATTGAATCTCACAAATGATGATACATATGGCTAAACTACTGACGAATTATCTTTAGCATAACATTTAAGACATTAAATTTGAAAGTTGATTATATGTATCTTTAGGTATTTGAATTCTCTCACCAAATCATTTGAAGGAATTGAATCTAAACAAAGTGGTTTGTTTTCCTAGTTGTGTAAAAGCAAATTTCACAAAGAACCTTTTGGCAAAGGCAAACACAAAAGACTATCATTATCCCTTCCACACAATTTAGAGAGAGAGAGAGAGAGAAATGTGAATTTGTGGGAGTTAGGCTTGACCAAAACAAGGAAAAAAAGTGAGGAAAAATACTAAGATATGTTTAAATTTTCTTTAAGATAATGGTCCTCCACCAAGCTTTGTCGGGAAATAAAATCTTTTATTATTTTATTTTTATGAATTACTATTATTGTTATTTTTTATTTTTCCTTCTAAGGGATTGAACAACCACCACCTTTGGCTACCTTATTATTTTTAGGCTTTTAATGGCTATCATTATATCTAACATTATAGAGAGTTAAGTCATCTTATAGAACTTAATTCTAAGTTAGTGCTGATCATATTTATTGGTTGACAATAATTTTTAATTATTAAACAAAAATTAACCCTACCTTATAGTAACAGTTTTAAAATATAGAAAAATAAATTAAAATATTTATAAATATAATAAAATTTAATTTTTTATCTGTGATAGGTCGTAATAGACTATTATTTGTGTCTATCTATGTCAAAATAGATACATATAGTAGTATATCGCAGTCTATCACAAATAGACTGTGATAATTTGTTATTATTTATAAATATTTTAAATAGTTTTGTCATGTAAAATAATTTTCTTTTATTTACTATTTTTCATATTTATTAAAAATGTATGGAATTTTTTATTTAATTTTAAAAACAAAAATTTAAAATTTAAAACTCTCTATTAAAAACAAAAGAAAAAAATTTGGAAGTATTGCTTAATTTTCAATAGTTATTTAATAAGGCATTAGTTTCCTATTCTTTTATTTTTAAAATGTTACTAACTTTAGTGTAAAAGAACATGAGATTCTGACAACAATGTTATAATTGACCATTAATATAACTTATGTAATCATTCCAAACTAATGAATTAAACCCTCAAATATATATTATTTTATAATGATTATATACAAGTAAGATTAAATATTTTTACAACGCTCCTACTGATATTTTGATGTTTAAGTTACTCTTTGTTTTCTGATGAGAACAAATTTAATGAAGAATATCGACTTTAATTTTGTAAAAACATTATAAACTATTTATAAACGGTAAATTCAAGATTTTTTTCTATTTTTTTTTTTTTTCGATTTGGAGTGAAGAAGTTATAGCTAGACTGACTAGTGATGATGAAAGAATCAGGTTCTGTAAGAAGCAAACGGCAAGAAAGAGTCACTTATAAATAATTTTAGGAAAGATTTTAAAAGTAATTTTAAAGAATTAGTTTGTTAAAATATGCCTAGTAGGTCCTACTGTTCCATGGGAAGCTAATTATGGTCTTGCAATTTCAAACCACTTGTGTCTTTTGTTAAATATATGCTAAGTATTATTGCTCCATAAACAGTAACCTGCTTAGAAATTAATTATTATTAAATAAGTTATATCAAACAATATTTCCTTTTTCAATCTTATAAAATAACCGAAATAAACTTGTTTTAAAAATAAGGGGAAAAAAGTGAAAAAAGAAACCGAAATGCTAAAAAGTAAAAGGATAAAAATGGGGACTCATGAATTATGATTATAGATCTCTTAAAAAGTAAACATTTCAATTCTCAGATTCACATCTTACCTAACCCTTAACCTCCATATCCAACCACTCCAAATGTTTTTCCTTTTCAGAATCCAACCAAGTATCATTTCACCATTCTTATAAGACCAAAGTTATGGGTTTAAAATTTTTATTTATATATATAGATTTTTATTTAGTCGACTTTCAAAATAAATTTTCTATTTCTGAAGATTAATGAAATAAAAATGAAAGTAGTAGTTTTGTTTTCTTTCCAAGGATTTCATGTTTGTTGTTTATATATAATCGTAGTGTATTTCTTTTTTCTTCTTATTTTAGTACATAAGACAAAACAAAAAGCAGAAAAGTTTATAGGGAATACCTACGAATTATCGAGGTAGCCCAAGGGGGCATCTTCCATCCAAGCATCTAACTTTCAAACCACGAGCTTGACTTCCAAGCTGCATTCCACATCTGTTTTTATCCGATAAGACAGTTGCAAATATAATAATTACCTCATGTCCAATCATATCTTCTGTCCAATTATATCTTCTTGTTCATTTTCTTCCTTCTTTTTCTTCTAACGAACTTTACCATGCCATTTTTCCCTCAGCAGTAGGCCTCTGAACTTCAAGAGACAGAGCAAACCTCACCTCTTCTTGGCGTGATCCTCCCTGAACAACAGTCAACCTACTAAGGAAGGAAGCACGTGGCAAATTAGTTGAAACATGTAAATTAAGAGGTAGATCGAAACTTATCCCACATTTCCTTGGTGAGCTCACAGCACTCACTATCTCCACAAGCTCAGCAATTGGCTCCCCAAGTAGTGAGATCATCATGCAGCTTTAAGAGACGACACTCACATTTTGCATGTTGGGCGTAGGCTAGAAACGAAGCTTCCCTGGTTGAGTGTCCAGCTTGCTCATAGCATCAGCTAGCTGGGAGATCTAGTTGGCCATGGGAGGTGGTAGTTTGGATAAACTGCTCCTTCGTACGCTGGATCTAGAAGGTGGAATCTGCCAGTTGCTTCACCATGTCCTTCAAAAGCATCCTAGGAATGCCCTAACCTTGGCTCCCTTGACCGCCCCAGCGATTGTAGTTATACATCCATCTACCTTGCTGATTGCCAGCATAACTGACCTCAGCAACGGACCTTTGGGGTTTGCTACTTGGCAGAAAAGACTTGCTTCACCAAAGAAGATCGTTCAGATAATTAGCTCTAATTTCACTTACCTTTGGTGAAGATGTGATACTGTCAGGAGCTCGCATCCCAAATTGTTGTGCTTCTCTGTTATGGTGGAGATGAGTGCCCTAACCTCTGTGAGAGTCTTGTTGACCAAAGTGTTGGCTTTTTGGCCCTTAGTCTCAAATTAATTAATTAATATTTTGATGATAACAAGCTTGATTTTGTTTGCTAACAATTTTAATATTTTGAATAGTCCATAGCACAGAGCTCAAAATAATGATTACGATGCCTCTTAAATCACCCAAATCGAAGTTCAAACGAAGAAGTTATAGTAGAAATAAGGTTGACGGAAAATTACTCCAGTTGGTGATGTGGCGGCGAAATCATCAAGTTGGACCATTTTGGAGAGTCCCACTTGGAGCTATGGAATGAGTGACACATGGTTGTGTTTTGATTTTTGGATTGGTTTTAAAAAGAAAATAATTTTTAAAAAAATTATTTTAAAAGAAAAATGAATTTAAAAAGAAAATGAATTTAAAATTATTTTATGTTTGTGTCTAATGGTTAGTTGTTTTGAAAAGAAGAATAATTTAATATTATATATGTTTGTGTCTAACGGCTAATTGTCTTTAAAATAATAATAAAAGAAATATACTTTTTACTTTTAATCTCCATCTTTAATTCTACTTTTTCATCAATCCAATGACCCAAATTAAAAGCCACATTTTACCCCACTTCTCTCTCTTTTTAAACTTTATCTTCTCCAAAAAAAATTTTCAACTTTTACAAATGTCCAATTCTCAAAAATTAAAAAAGGCCACGATTGTTGCCCTCTCTCTACGCTCTCAAATTTCTTTCTTTTCATCTTATTCTAGAGAGATACTTTTATTGTATTGTGAGGATTGAATATTGTGAGTTCAAATTTGTACATTTACTCTTTTTAGAGAGTTTTAGTGTGTGATTTAAAGCTTCAAGAATATTGTAACGGTTGGATCCTAATCCTTAGAAAGGATCAAGTTTACTTTTGAACCCGAAAAAAGGAGCAAGGTAGCGGTTCGTGTCACACCCCCTCCCAAGTTCACCTACTTAACCTGAAAGGGGACGTGAGGATAGTATACATCACCCCTTTTGTGACGCATACCATCCATCCCTTCACACACATCCTGAACTATTCACAATAAATTTCCCATTTTAAGATATTTAAATATCACATATAGGAAAGTATAAACAAGTCAAACCACTTCTTCAACTCATTCATATGTTCTATTACAATCCATGGTTCAATCTCTTACAATTATACACGTATATCTACATGCCACCTAATAGAGGTTTAACATACAACAACACTTCCACAAGTCGGGTTTTTTCTGAATCTCGAAGCTTAAGCAGGGCGAGTTGGAGTAGGCAAAGCACCTGGAACGTCCTTGCTACCTGAAGGGGAAAGAAAACATTGAAAACATGAGCTAAAGGCCCAGTGAGTGACCATCTTAACAAACCATTTTGTTTGGAAATCATAAGTGGTAAAACTGAGTTCAACATCAACATAAAACATGCAATTGCTTCCAAATACATTAGTTAAAACAAACTTAATTGCCCTTATCAATTCATACAGGATTTTCAACAAATCATAAGAAAACAGTTGAAGTGCAATACTTTTTCCTTAGTTGAAGTGGAGCAAAACTCAACACCCCAACGTCGAAAACATATAAGGCTCAATGCAGAGCAAGACTCAACGCACCAGCATATAACCTCTATGTGCACATAGGAACATGGCGGGTTGCCCAAGTACCTTCTCATGTCCCTCAGTATTGGGTCCCAGGGAAACTCACGTGCCTTCTCAAGTCCATCAGCACTGAGCCTCGTTTTAAACGTTTTTCTTTTAAGAGGTAACACTTTATACAACAAATCGTACGCAATCATTTATAAGAACTCAGAGCAACTATATTTCATCAATAACATTTCATAAACAAACTTTTCAATAACTTTAAGAACATAAAGTATGCTTCATAAATCATTTGATCACAAAATCGTATTCCATTGGAAAACCGAACTAACATATATAACAAAGATTGCTTTAGGGTAAGAAAAATGTCACTTACAACTCTTTCTAGGCCTTGAATGGGTTATAAGCCTTTCCTATCTCCTTTTGGCCTGAAACAAACATTTTTCTTTGTTACACTTCTTTTCTATTCATCAAAACATCAACAATAACTCAACATATGCACAATGCTTATAGTTCATCGTACGGTCAGGCTCCCATTAGTTCATTCTCAAGCTTTAAGCACTAAGGCTATTACTACTAGCCGCTCCTTACCCTTCTTTTAGCCTTTAATTCAATGAACACTTCGTGGGTAGCACACTCTTGCTGATATACCGACGGTTGGGCCTTAACTTTTACTTAACAGGGCTGACTACTACCGCCTTAACCTCTCTGTTTGACCACTGTTAAAAATGCATTTCCAACCCATATTAGGACTTCCTCCCTTCTACAAACTTGTAAGGAATCAAGTCCCACAGCTTACCTCAAAATCTCAAGGCTTAACTCTTTATCGTTCTTCAGTTATGCCAGAATTACTTCGCTTTGCTCCAGTTTGCATAACAGTTCTGTTGCTGCTGCTTTTGCCTAGAAATTCATGTGATTAATTTCACTTTCAGCTTAACCATCCTTTATAATACTTGTTAGGAATTATGTTACCTTACTAACCTCAAAATTGCAGCTCTAAACTTGGCTTCCTCGAGTCGTTTACTCCAAACATCGACCACTGTTCAATCTGTGCGTCTGCAAATCAATCTTCTGTTTCAGTTCTGATTTTGTCACCAAAATGAGTGGAATTTCGCCCGAAACTATAAGAACACCTTCCTCTACTTTCCTTTGTGGTTTCTCTGAAAGATGGGACCGACTTAAGTTCTTGAAATGTCTGAAAATGATTAAACTCACCTATATATACTGCAGACTTATGCATCACAAGTACCGAGATGATAATGCCGACTTACCCATCCGTAGGCTGGCGCTGATCTTCTCCTCCACGCAGGGCACTCATGTCTGAATTCTCCTTGAGCGCCTTCAACGCTAATCATTCTCAGCGCATAGTGTTCTCGGCTCCTCTTACCTCCGACGCATACACACAGTCTTACACACACTAGCTTCATCGCATCTAGACCATTCTGTCTTGGACGCAATGTGACTCCAACGCATGGCTGTCTTCGACACATGGTGGCGTCTTCAACGCATAGTTCAAGTATATTTCTTTCCCCCACCACTAATCATTTATCCTACGATGCGACAACCACTTCAACTCACAACCCCTTTGCGATTCACTCAACAACGCATGATTTCTCAAAGTAATTCAACTTCCACTTCTTCATCAATGCATGGCTTTGGCCAATACTTACCCAACTTTCACCCGTACTAGCTATTTCTCGGCCACTCTTTCTTCCAGCCACGCATAACCCCAAACGCATTGCTCTCCCCAACGCTAGATATTGCGAGTCAGTGCTTACAGTTCGGCTCTCATTCGTGGAAAGAGTCAAAAGAGATTTTTAATCGAAATCCCAAGAGGTGCTTAGAAAAGTGGATGTGGGTCGAGTTTGACCGAACCACTAAAAATCATGGTGTCTTCTTCTCCAATTCTTTCTCAATTAATTTTGCATTCAATTTTTAGTAGCATGTTCTAGATTACTATCCTTCTTGGTTGAGATTGATTGAATTTTGTATTTCATATATTTTTATCAATCTTGATATTTAGCATCAATTAAGGTTTTTATTAATTTAATTTAAAAATTAATTCAATTAGTATAATTTGAGCATATTTAGGAATACGTTTAATGAAACCCTATTCACCCTCCTCTAGGGTTGTCATACCGGTCCAACACAAAGTGCCACCACTGGCTGCGTCGATGGTACTCTTGTCACTAGGGTCGAGCACTTCATAGAAGTTTGGATCAACAAAGCATCAGAAATCTAGTGGTTGGGAAAGTTGGCACACAGGTGTTTGAACCACTCCCAGTACTCAAGTAGCATCTGACCCATTGTTGGGAGATCCCATAAATCTCCTTCCTTATGCGTGCAACATGTGGTATGGGGAAAAACTTCCTCAAGAACTAACTTTGCATCTCTTTCCAAGTGGTCACAGAACCAGGAGGAAGGAAGTAGAGTCAATCCTTAGCGTCGTCCTTCAAGGAGAAGGGAAAGGCTTTGAGGTTGATTTGCTCCTTATTAACGCAATGAGGCCTAGGCCTCATCCCCTCACACACGATTATAAAATCCATCAAATGCTTATGGGGGTCCTCACCTACACGTCGAGAAAACGAGGGAAGCAAGTGAATTAAGCCTGACTTCAATTCAAAATTACCTGTCGTGGGGGGGATAGGTAATACATAGGGGCTACTGGTCAACCTTTGGGGCCGAGAGGTCTCGCAATGTGTGCTCTTCATGCTGCGTCATTAGTGTCTCTTCTTCCTTATAAAATAAAATGTAGAAATTAAAAATGGAGTAAAGTTCAAGTTGAGAAAGCTCTAGCTTGGGTTATACGAGATTTTCTTTGTTCAATTCCTTATTCATTGGTTTGTCATTACTAAATTCGTTATACTTGGCACCTAATCTATTTAATTGGAAAGTGATAACTTGTAGAAATACAAGTTATTATTATCTCTCTCTTAGAAAAATAGACTTTAAATAGAGAATCATGCGGTAGTTCGAGTTAAATTTTATTGATAAATCTTCCTATGCGTTCTACGCTTGTAAATTGATGAAGATAATTGTTTTAAAGCTTTTTGAGCCTAAAACGCATGCTTTGACACAGGAACGCAAGCAACCCGTGGATACGCTGGCAACCTCTTAACGCAGGAGTATGCGTTGGCAACCTGTGGACGCGTTGACAACCCTTCAACGCAGGTCGATGTGTTAGCAACCCATTGATACGTTTGCATACTTGAACACATGAACCCAAGTTATCTGTGGGTGCATATCAAGAAGGCAGCAGAGAATCAGATAAGAACCTTGAGAGATTGTCAGGAGATTGATATGCTTGATATGCGGCAAGAGTGGTGGATCGAAGTTAAACCAGAAATCACGCGATTAGGCAAGATGGATGAAAGACAGAAATTTAGCCTCCAATCATGCAGATTTGCTAGTGATTGCAACGCAACATCTATAAAAGGATAGACCTGAAGATGAAAATGTTGTTGAACCTCTTGGAAGAATTCCTAAGTGACAGGAGAGTTCTCTCCAGACGACAACTGGAGACAAATAGCTCGGAAGAGAAGAGTCTTCCCTCCACCTGACCACTTCACAACAGAACTCACGCTACCATCCCGGCGAGCTCAAGACATTGAGAAGTCATTCCATGCTTTCTATCTCTTTTCTTACTTATGTTTTAGTATATTAGCAAGGAATTGTATTTTCTAAAATAGTTATTCCATTCATCAATCTACACATCTTCCCAGGTTATTCATTTCTAATCACTTTCCATTTGCTTTTTATCGTCCATGAGTAACTAACTCTCTTTAGGGTCACAGGTTGCATTATCATCTAAAAAAAGAACTGTAGAAGACTATTTCATCTTGTCAATTGTATTTTTAATCAAATGCTTATGTCTATCTAGCTAATCGATAAGTAATAATCAAACTACTCCGGAGAGTAAGTGATTGTGGAACTGATAACTTGTAGAAATACAAGTTATTATAGCTTTTTTCTTAGAAAAATAGAGATTAAATAGAGAAGTATGTGGTAGTTGATGCTAAATTATGCTAATAAACCTTCCTATGCGTTCTACTCTTGTATTTTTATGAAGATAATAATTTTACCACTTTTTGAGCCTAAAACGCATGTTTTAATGTAGGAATGCAAACGATGCGTTGATACCTCTTAACGCAGAACTATGCGTTGGCAATCTGTTCTTCATGGACGCATGATCTGAACAGAACGCGAACAACCTGAAGATACATTAACTACTCAATGCAAGAATATGCGTTAGCAACCTATGACGCGCTGACATCAGCCAACTCTCCTTAAACGCATAACGACAAAAGACGTAAGGCGCGGAAAATCAGATCAGAATCTTGAGAGATTGTTGGAAGATTGACATACATAATTTATGGCTAAAGTGATGGATCTAAATTGATTCAAGAATTACGCAATTGGGGGAGATGGATGCATGACATCAATTTCCACCAATCACGCAGATTTGCCACTGATTATGAACGCAACCTCGATAAAAGGGCAGATCTGCAAGCTGAAAAAGGGTTGTTCATTCTCGGAAGAATTCCTAAGTGACAGCAGAGTTCTCTCCAAAACACAACCGGAGACAAATAGCTGAAGAGAGAAGAGTCTTCCCTCTGCCTGACCACTTCACTGCAGAACCTCACGCTTCCATCCCGGCGACTCAAGACATTGACGCCCTTTTCCTGCTTTCTATCTTGTTTTTCTAGTTTGATTTTAGATTTGTGTCAAGACATTGAGCTATCTAAAGTTGTATTCCATTCATCAATCTATATTTCTTCCATGTCTACTCATTTCTCTACATTGTTCGCTTTTTACTTTGAATCCATGAGTAACTAATCTATCACAGGTTAAGGGTTGTGTTAGCATCTAAATAAGAACCATAGTGTAACTATTGGATCTTGTTAATTGTAATTTTAATCCGATTGTCCATCTAGCTAATCGGTATAAGTAGTAATAATCAGACTGCTCGAGAGGGTAAGTGATTGTGGAACTCAACTGACAAGGCTAAGTAGTGTTGCCTAGACATAGGAACAACCTTGACATTTAACACTCTCCTATGCATTATAGACATATAACGCATAGCGGCTGACAACCGGGAGAAGAGTCGCAAGTATGAATAGCCTATCACTATGCGTTTCTGATGTTAGTTGTTAACCAACCCTAACCTTGTTTTTACCCATTCATTAAATTCACCTACCTGACTTTGCTGTGTCCCATGCCTTTTCATCTTCTACATTTTAGTTTAGTGTACATGTTATCGTTTTTTTTTTCGATCAGAAACAAACACCTCTCGCGAATTATTCTTGGCTACCACTACAACGCATATAATCCACATAAATAAAGAATCAACATAATCCCTGTGTTCGACCTCGGACTCACCGAGAAAACCTACTCCTTTGCTTATACTTGGGTAAATGATAGGAAAACTTGATAGATCACAAATGCATAACATTAAGCATAAGTAAGACGCATAGTATGTTAAACACATAGGAACCTTAATCATAATAGATAGACGCAGTAACAAGTTTTGTACTTCAGCATTACATCGCAACAACAAGTTTTTGGCGCCGTTGCCAAGGATTATTTTATTGATTCATTTTTATTTGGATTATTGTGTTGCAGGATTCCTCAGTCGAAGGAGTATAGTAAGTTTCTCTTCTGTCAAAAGCTTCTAACAGTATATGAGTGAAGGGAACAACCCAACATTTGATATTGACCCAGAGATTGAGAGTACCTTCAGAAGAAGGATAAGACAGATTAAACAAAGAAGGAGCAACCAAGCTACAAAAGAAGATATGGACGCTCAACACAATCAACCTCAAGCTCCTCAAGGTGGTGTTAGGCAGAACGCAGATGCACAAGAGCATGCAAACTACAAAGTAAACCCAATTCTCTTGGCGCATGATAGAAATCGCCCAATGAGGGAGTATGCGTTGCCAAATCTATATAATTTCGCATCGGGAGTTTTACCACCAACCTTTGAGGGTAATGGAAGGTTTGAAATGAAGCCAGTAATGCTGCAGATGTTGCAAATTGAGGGCAATTTGGGGGTGCAACGGGTGAAGACCCATATGCACACGTGAAAAGCTTTCTGGAGATATGTAGCACATTTCCCATGGCTGGAGTACCGCAAGACAACATCAGAATGATGCTATTCCCATTCTCTCTCAGAGATGAGACAAGACAATGGGCGTATTCTTTTGAACCTGGTGATATAACAACTTGGGGGCAAATGGTTGAAAAATTTATGCATAAATATTTTCCCTCGACGATGAGTGCAAAGAGGCGACGAGACATTGTCACCTTCGAGCAAAAGGACTCGAAGACCCTTAGTGAGGCATGCGCTCAATTTAAGAGGCTGGTAAGGAATTGTCCCCACAATGGCATCCCTGACTGTGTACAGATGGGGATTTTCTACGGAGGATTAAATAAAACATCACAATCAGTGGCCGACACCTCTGCGGCAGGGGGATTAATGGACAAGACCTATACACAAGCCAAGGAGATTCTTGATAGAATTTCGAGGAATACTGATGAATTGGTGGATGATGGGTATGGATCCCGATTCGTTGACAAGAGATGAACGCAAGCTGGTATGATTGAAACTGATGCGACCACTAATCTTGCAGCTCAGATTGCCAATATGACATCTTTGCTGAAGATAATAGCATTGAACAACCAAGGTGGATCCGTTGTTGTGATGGACGCAATGAATGCAACAACACTTGCAAGCTATGTGCAATGCGGTAGGGGCCACCTATATGATATGTGTCCTTACAATCCACAATAAGTTTGCTATATTCAGAACAACCTATACGCTAAAACATATAATCCCGGTTGAAGGAACCATCCTAACTTTGGATGGGGAGGAAACCAACAACTAACGCAGGGAATTGAGCAACAGCCGCAGAGAAGCAACCCTCATGCTTACAACCAAGGTATTCAAGGGCATCAGCCACAAAGAAACCAGTCAGCAAATGCATCATCATCATCATCCATGGAAGCTCTACTACGGGAAACGCGTAAGTCGTTGGAAATGATGATTCAAAGTCAGGCCACTGCAATCTGTAATCTAGGAATTCAAGTAGGACAAATGGCAAGTGAGCTTAACACCAGACCTCAAGGAGCATTGCCTAGTAATACCGAAGCCTGATGAGGTAACGGTAAAGAACAATGTCAAGCTGTGACATTGAGGAGTGGGAAGGTTCTTCCCATTGAAACGCAAGACCAGAGGACGCAAGGAAATCTGCAGCCTCACATCACTTCACAACCAATTCCAATAACACCAACTAATGATCCACAGCCATTATCAACCACCACAGCCTTTCAAGAACAGGAGAATGGAGGGGGGAGAGTAACGCAAGCAGAACTTGCATCGGTATCTCAAAATACCACTCTTCCTATGCGTCCACCCTTTCCTCAACGCCTAAAGAAGAAAAATGATGAAGGGCAATTTAGAAAATTCCTGGACGTTCTCAAACAACTTCACATCAACATTCCGTTGGTGGAAGCCCTGGAACAAATGCTAAGTTATGTCAAATTTCTGAAAGACATACTATCTAAGAAGAGAAGGCTTGGAGAGTTTGAGACAGTAGCGTTAACGCGGGAATGCAGTAAGTTGTTCAAAAGCAATATATCCACCAAAATGAAAGAACCAGGGAGTTTTACATTGCCATGCTCTATAGGGCGAATGGACGTAGGTCAGGCATTATGTGACCTAGGAGCCAGCATAAACCTCATGCCACTGTCTATATTCAAGAAGTTGGGTATAGGGGAAGCACGACCCACCACAGTCACACTTCGGCTTGCTAACCACTCCATTAAGCATCCCGAAGGAAAAATTGAGGATGTTCTTGTGAAGGTAGACAAATTCATCTTCCCAGCTGACTTCATAATTCTGGATTATGAAGCAGATAGAGAGGTACCCATCATCCTGGGAAGACTTTTCTTAGCTACTGGACGTGCCCTGATTGACGTCCAGGAAGGGGAACTAACAATTAGTGTGGACGACCAGTAGGTAAAGTTTAATGTCTTTAATGCGTTGAAATATCCTGATGATTTTCACTCTTGTCAGATGATTGAAGATATAACTGAAGAAAAGGCAAGCATTATAGATGCATGGTCAGAAGATGAAACAATGCTGGATGAAATGGATGAAGGAAAAGAGGCAGAAATCGGTGTAATCTCCAATGCAAGTTTCGAACGGCTAGATTTGAGCAATTGATCAACGGAGAAGACAAAGCCATCTCTAGAAGAACCGCCAAACCTTGAGCTAAAAACACTGTCGACGAATCTTAAGTATGCATATTTGGGAGAAGATAGCACGCTACCGGTCATCATATCCTTTGCGTTGACCACAGACCGTGAAAAGCCTTTGTTGCAAATATTGAGAAATCATATCAAAGCCATTGGATGGACTTTTGTGGACATAAGAGGAATAAGCCCTTCATACTGCATGCATAAAATTCGGTTGGAAGAGGGTAAGGTAGGTTCGGTGGAAAGGCCGAGCAGGCTTAACCCAGCCATGAAGGAGGTTGTGAAGAAAGAAATCATCAAATGGCTCGACGCAGGGGTCATTTATCCAATCTCCGACAGCAGCTGGGTAAGCCCAGTTCAATGTGTACCGAAGAAGGGGGAATGGCAGTGATTACGAACAGTAAAAATGAGCTGATACCAACACGAACAGTCACTGGTTGGCGCATCTGTATGGACTACCGCAAGCTGAACACGGCGACTAAGAAAGATCACTTCCCATTACCATTTATCGACCAGATGCTAGACAGGCTAGTAGGAAATGAATTCTTCTTCTTCCTTGACAGATATTCTGGTTATAACCAGATCATGATAGCTTCGGAAGATCAAGAGAAGACAACATTCACATGCTCATATGGCACCTTTGCGTTTAGACGCATGCCATTCGGGCTATGTAACGCACCGGGAACGTTCCAAAGGTGCATGATGGCAATATTTTCCGACTCTTTGCACAGTCAGTAGAGGTGTTTATGGACGACTTCTCAGTATTTGGGAAATTATACGAAGAATGCTTGACCAACCTGGAATGAGTGTTAAAGCGATGCGAAGACACAAACCTAGTCCTCAACTGGGAGAAGTGCCACTTCATGGTCACTGAAGGTATTGTGTTGGGACATAAGATCTCTAAGGTTGGCCTGGAAGTTGATCAAGCAAAAATTGATGCGATAGCCAAACTGCCTGCCGCCACAAATGTAAAGACTTTGCGAAGTTTCCTAGGCCATGCGGGCTTCTATAGAAGATTCATCAAAGGATTCTCGTAAGTTGCAAAACCACTAAGCGCGCTACTTGAAGCTAATAGGCAGTTCAACTTTGATAACGCATGTCTGCTTGTGTTTGAGTCTTTAAGGCAGGCCCTAATCTCAGCACCAATTTTAGTCGCACCAGACTGGTCTCTCCCATTTGAGTTGATGTGCGCGCAAGCAACCATGCAGTGGGAGCAGTGCTGGGGCAAAGGAAAGAGAATAATGCACCCGATCTTTTATGCCAGTAAAACATTGAACATTGCTCAAGAGAACTACACTACTACTGAGAAGGAAATGTTAGCGTAGTTGTTGCGATCGACAAATTTAGGGCATATTTTGTAAGCCCCGTACTTGTTATTAAAAGAAAGTAAGTAAAAAGAAATTATGGTGGAAGTAAGTTTGCAGAAGGCGCTAGGGACCAAGTTGCAATTTAGTACTGCTTATCATCCTCAAACTGATGGACAGTCAGAGAGGACTATACAGACTTTAGAAGATATGTTACGAGCTTGTGTACTACAGTTCAAGGGTAGCTGGGATGAACATCTGTCTTTGATGGAATTTGCTTATAATAATAGCTACCAAACAAGCATTGGAGTGGCACCATACGAAGCACTTTATGGTAGACTATGCAGAACCCTGGTGTGCTGGGGAGAAGTGGGTGAGAGGAAGTTGATTGGACCAGAAATTGTGCAATCTACAACAGAAAAAGTAGAGTTGATTAAAGTAAATCTTAAAGCAGCCAGGGATCGACATAAAAGTTATGCAGATACAAGAAGGAAGAACCTTGAATTTGAAATCGGTGATAAAGTATTCTTAAAACTATCACCATGGAAAGGGATCCTAAGATTTGGGAAAAGAGGAAAGCTAAGCCCTAGATATATAGGACCCTTTGAGATTTTGGAAAGGGTGGGACCCGTGGCCTACCGATTAGCACTACCAATGGAAATGTCTAGGATACACAACGTATTCCATATTTCAGTCTTAAGAAAATATGTTCCAGATCCTAGTCATGTGTTGGAAATACAACCAATGGAGCTTCATGAAGACTTAAGTTATGAAGAAACACCTGTGCAGATGTTAGATGAAAAGAAGCAAGTGCTGAGAACCAAAATAATTCCATTCGTTAAAGTTTTATGGAGACATCATAAGATAGAGGAAGCGACATGGGAACTAAAGGAGCAGATGGTGAAACAATATCCCCATTTATTTGCTTAGGAATCGACCATTTTTTATTTCGGGGACGAAATCTTTATAAGGAGGTGGTAATTGTAAGCCCCGTACTTGTTATTAAAAGAAACTAAGTAAAAAGAAATTATGGGGCAAGTAAGTAAAGAAAATTTGCTAAGTTGGGGGGAGAGTGAAAATGGTTAAGTGTTGGCCAGGCGATGAGTGACCATGCGTTGAAGGATATTTAAGATTGACAAGAGTTGCCGCTGATAAGCATGTGTTGAAGAGGGCAGCTCGGCGGGGAGAAAGATGTGAAGGGAGAAGGGTGCCATATGCGTTAATAGAAGTATGCTTTGAAAGCTACTATGTGCTAGAAGTTGGCATCGCTATGCGTTGAAGAATGGTATGCGTCGGACATAGAAAAGTGGCCGAGAGGGCCATGCGATAATTAGCTATCTGGTGTGAAGCAATCAGTGGCATAGTAAGCGGAGACTATGCGTTGCTGAAGCCATGCGTGGAAGGTGGCACTGGCTAATTCTAGAAGGAGGATGAAGTTAGAGTTGGTAAGTCGGTGATTTATATTGACATATAAAGGAGTGCATCGAATAATTAAGCTTTTTGGATACATTTTTTAACTCAGATTAACTCTATTTCACAGACGAACAACGAGGAGAGGTAGAAGAAAGTACTTGAATAGAATTTGAGTAGAAATCAGATAAGTTTCGTGATGATTTTGAAGTTGGAACCAGAAGCTTGATTGTTGCTAATAGACTTGAACACCAATCGGTGTTTGAAGGAGAGTAAACCGAGGGTGTCGAAGCAAGAACTGAAATTTTGAGGTAAGTAAGTTGAATCAATTCTTAGCAACTTCCATGAAGGATATGTAAGCTAAAATCGAGCGAAAATGTGTTAATCTCTAGGAAGAAGTAAGTGGAGTTGAACTGCTAAACAAAGCAGGACAGTCGAAGCTATTTGGGAATAATTCTCAAATGAAGATGAATCATGGCCTGAAATTTTGAGGTAAGCTAGAGAACTCACTACTTTACAAGATTGTAGAAGGAAGGAAGTCCTGATTTTGGCTGTAATATGGTTTTTAGCAGGATAAAGGAAGAAGTTTGAAGGGAATGAAGAAAACTGTGATATCAAGTGTCGCTAGACAGTGGTATCGCTAAGTAGCGGGAGAGTGAGCAGCGGAACGGGTGTCGCTGATAAACGCAAAGGGCTCTGCGTCTCACAATTCTTGCTGAAGTCTCGCTAGGTATCGCTCCTTAAGATGATATCGCTAGTCTAATTCACTCCAGTTTCGCTAGTGCAGCACCCAGTAGTGTGAATCTCGCTGGTAGTCTCACTAGTGACATAGAGTATCGTTAGTTATTAACATGCATACCTAATAATTTTGAAAAAGGAGTTCAAAGGAAACCTAATAAGAGAAATGTGTTTTACAGGCCAAGAAGAGCTCGGAAAAACATACAATCCCCTTGAGGCCTAAGACAAACTGTGAGTGAGTCTTAAATTGTCCAAAGATTATCGTTATTAATGTACAAGTGGAAGAGAATATATAATAGATGAATTCTTGTATGTGTCCCATTTGAATGCAAACCATGGCCGAAGGACCCTGTGTGAAGGCCTATAGAGATATATAATACATAGTGCTAAGGGAGCATGAGTGAAGGCACTAATGAGATTGACGGAAATAGTTTCTAATGCTGAGGGACCTTGTGAGAAGGCATATAGAAACCAGTATATGATGGCTCAGTGCTGAGGGACCATGAGTGAAGGCACTTGAGCCGTGATTTAATATTGAGACTCAGTGCTGAGGGACAATATGAGAAAGCACTTGAAAGTTGAAATGTCGAGGGACTAAATGTGAAGGCATATGAATATATGAATACTAGCAGTCGAAGTATGAGGTTAAGAGCGTTGAGCTTTACTCCGCCACTCATTAGATAAATGTTTATGTTTCCTTGTTAAATGTCACGAGTGGCTCAGTAAGTTGTATTATTAAGCTATATAGCAGTTTTATGATCAGGATAAATTTGAGGATTGAATTGTAATTGATGATTTAGTCACTCACTGAGCTTAAGCTTACGTCTTTTTGTTTATTGTTGTTTGTTTCAGGTAGTGAGTGTGTCCGGGACACCTAGCCTACAGAAGATCCTCGTCTGGGCTTACTTGACTTTAGTACTCTGGGATGGTTGTAAATACCACTCTAAGCACATATTTTGTTGTATATGAGCACTGTGGCATAATGAGTGATAACTTGTAGAAATACAAGTTATAATAGCCTTTTTCTTGGACAAATAGAGATTAAATAGAGAAGCATGCGGCAGTGTATGTGATTTTTACTAATAAATCTTCCTTTGCGTTATACTCTTGTATTTTTATGAAGATAAATGATTTCACCACTTTTTGAGCCTAAAACGCATGTTTTAACGCAGGAATGCAAATGATGCGTTGATGACTTCTCAACGCAAGACTACGCGTTACAACCTACGCCACGTTGACATCGGCCAAACTATTCATGGACGCATAGACGACCATTAATGCAAGGCGCTGAGAATCAAAGCAGAATCTTGAGAGATTGACGGATGATTGACGAACATGATTTGTGGCCAAAGTGGTGGATCTTAATTGACCCGAGAATCACGCAATCAGGTGAGATGGACGCATAGTATCAATCTCATCGCCAATCAAGCAGATTTGCCATTAATTGCGAACACATCATCTATAAAAGGGCAGCTCCGCGAGATAAGAAAGGGTTGTTGATTCTCGGAGGAACTTCATAAGTGACAGCAGAGTTCTCTCTAGACTTCAACCGGAGACGAATAGCTCGAGAGAGAAGAGTCTTCCTTCCACCGGACCACTTCACAGCATAGCCTCACGCTTCCATCCGGGCGACTCAAGACATTGACGCCTTTCCCTGGTTTCTTTCTTATTGTTCTATCTTAATTTTAGATTTGTGTGAAGACATTGAGCTCATCTAAAGTTGTATTTCGTTTCTTCAATATAATTATCTTCCATGTCTACTCATTTCTCTAAACTTTCGGCTTTTTACTTTCAAACCATGAGTAACTAATCACTCTAGGGTCTAGGGTTGCGTTAGCATCTAACTAGGAACCACAGTGTAACTACTTTATCTTGTCAATTGTGAGCTTAATCCGATGCTTATGTCCATCTGACAAATCGATATAAGTAGTAATAATCTAACTGCTCGAGAGTGTAAGCGATTGTGGAACTCAATTGACAAGGGCCAAGTAGTATTGCCTGTCTATGGGGATAACCTTGGTTCTTAACACTCTCCTATGCGTTATAGACATATAACGCATAGCGGCTGACAACCGGGAGAAGAGTCGCAAGTATGAATATAATACTACTGTGCGTTTCCAATATTAGATGTTAATCAACCCGAACCCTTTCTTTATCCATTCACACACATCTTTAGCTGAACTTGCTGTGTCGCATGCCTTTCCATCTTCCATGAAAGAACTGACTTGTAAAACCAAGTGTTGGGGAGAGCAATGTGACTGAGGTTATGCGTTGCTAGTGGAGAAGTAGCCAAGAAGTAGAGTAAAATTTTAATTAAGTGGTGGCCAAGACCATGCGTTAGTGAAAGTAGCGGGAAGCTGAATTATTTGAGGAACCATGCGTTGTTGATTGAATCAAGAAGGGTTGTGAGATGAGGTAGTCAGCACATCGAAGGATAAGTGATCATTGGCGGGGAAAGAAATATGATTGAACCATGCGTTGAAGTCACCATGCGCCGAAGACAGCCATGCGTTGAAGTTACCATGCGTCGAAGATAGCCATGCGCTGAAGTCACATTGCGTCCAAGACAGAATGGTCTTGACGCGATGAAGCTAGTGATGTGAGTGACTATGTTGTATGCGTCGGAAGTAAGAGGCGCCAAGAACACCATGCGTTGGGAATGGTTAGTTGCTGAAGATGCTGGAGGAGAACATAGACATGTGTGCCTTGTGTCGAAGGAAAGACCAGCGCCAACCTACGGTGAAGGGTAAGTCGGCATTATCATCTTGGTACTTGTGAGGGATAAGTCGGCAGTATATATATAGGTGAGTTTAATTATTTTCAGACATTTCGAGAACTTAAGTTAGTTCCATCTTTCAGAGAAACCACCAGAGAAGGAAGAGAAAGGTGTTCTTATAGTTTTTGGGCGAAATTCTACCTGTTTTGGTGCTCAAATCTGAGTTGGAACAGAGGATTGATTGTAGACGCACAGACTAAACAGTGGTCGATGTTTGGAGTAGAACGACTCAAGGAAGCTGAGTTTCGGGCTGAAATTTTGAGGTTAGTAAGTTAACATAATTCCTGACAAGTCTTATGAAGGATGGTTAAGCTGAAAGCGAAGTTTATCACATGAATCTTTAGGTAAAAGAAGTAACTACAGAACTGCTATGCAATCCGGAGCAACGTGGAGTAATTTTGGCATAACTGGAGAACGAAAAAGAGTTAAGCCCTGAAATTTTGAGGTAAGCTGTGGAACTGAATTCTTTACAAGTTCTTAGAAGAAAAGAAGTCTTAATATGGGCTGGAAATGCGTTTTTAGCAGGGATTAATTAGAGACATCAAGCTGTAATGGTCAGCTTTGTTAAGGAGAAACTAAGGCTCAAGTGTTGATATAACAGCAAGTGAGCTGCACGTAAGGTGTTCTTGGAAATCAAGGTATAGCAGAAGGGTAAGGGACAACTTGTAATTATAGCTTTAGAGTTAAGGTTTGAGAATAAACTAATGAAAGCTTAACCGCATGATGTGCTATAACACTGAGCATATGATAAGTTGTTGTTTATGTTCTTGTGAATGGAAAAGAAGTATAACAAAGGAAAATCTTTGTTTCAGGCCAAGAAGAGATAGGAAAGGCTTATAATCCATTCAAGGCCTAGAAAGAGTTGTGAGTGACACTTCTTTTACCTTAAATGATTTTGTTGAACATGATAGTTCGGTTTTCCAATAAAATGTGAATCTGTGATTAAATGATTTATGAAGCATATTTACGTTCTTAAAGTTATTGAAAAGCATGTTTGAGAAATGTATTGATATAATAATTGCCCAGTATTTTTATGAAGGATTTGTATACGAACGATTTGTATAAAATGTTGCTTAAAAAAAAAAGAAAATGTTTTAGAGGAGGCTCAATGTTGAAGGACATGAGAAGGCATGTGAGTTTCCCCGGGACCCAGTACTGAAGGACATGGAGAAGGTACTTGGGCAACCCGCCATAGTCCTATGTGCACATAGAGGTTATATGCTGGTGCGTTGAGTCTTGCTCCGCATCGAGCCTTATATGTTTTCGACGTTGGGGTGTTGAGTTTTGCTCCACTTCAACTAAGGGAAAAGTACTGCACTTAAACCGTTTTCTTATGATTTGCTGAGAATCATGTATGAAGTGATAAGGGTAATTAAGTTTATTTTAACTAATGCATTTGAAGTGATTACATGTTCTATGTTTAATGTTGAGCATAGTTTTACTACTGATGATTTCCGAACTAAAATGTTTTGTTAAAATTGTCACTCACTGGGCCTTTAGCTCATGTTTTCAATGTTTTCTTTCCCCTCCAGGTAGCAAGGACATTTCTGGTGCTTTGCCTACTCCCACTTGCCCTGCTTAAGCTTCGAGACTTCGAATAATTCGACTTGTTGAAGTGTCAGTTGTATGTTAAACCTTTATTAGGTGGCATGTAGATATGTCTGTACAATTACTAGAGGTTGAACTATGGGTAGTGTAAGGACATGTAAAAGAACTGAGAAAATTTTGTTTTGGCTTGTATATACTTTTCCATGTGCGATGTTTAATATGTTTTAGAATGTAGAGATTACATGGTCAACAGCTTAGAATGTGTGTGAAGGGACGGATGGTATGCGTCACAAGAGGGGTGATGTATACTGTCCTCACATCTCCTTTCAGGGTGTGCAAGTAACTAGGGAGGGGGTGTGACATTCCACGTTTGATTAAGTTTTCAACTATGCTTCAGTATACAAGATAACGCATATATGTATAGGTTGCACCTACTCTTGGGTTAAGAGGGTAATCTGGGAGGGGGAGTGACATATTTGGTAGGGTCAAAGGTGACCATCTATATTGATCATTCTGCGATCAAGTATCTAATGGCAAAAAAGGACGCAAAGCCTAGACTCATCCGATGGATCCTATTATTACAAGAATTTGATTTGGAGTTCAAAGATAGGAAGGGAACCGAGAATCAGGTTGCGGACCACCTATCTCGGTTGGAAAATAAAGAGGTCCAAGAAAGTTGGAGTGATATAGAGTAACGATTCCCAGACGAGCACATCATGAACGCAGAGAGTCAGGAATCGTGGTATGCAGACGTAGTGAATTATTTGGTTTGCAACCAATGGCCTGAAGATTTCAAAGCTCAACAAAGGAAGAGGCTCTGACACGAAAGTAAGTTCTACTGCTGGGATGAGCCATATCTATATAGACTTCTCCCGGACCACATCCTTGCGTCGATGCATTCCAGAATATGAAAGGCATAGCATTCTGAGAAGCTATCACGAAGCACCTTACGGAGGACACTTCGGGGGACAGAGAACAGCTGCGAAGGTATTGCAGAGTGGGTATTTCTGGCCCACATTATTCAAAGACGCAAGGGCATATGCGGTGGCTTGCAATCGTTGTCAGAGAACAGGCAACATTTCCAACAGAAATGAGATGCCTCTGAACTCAATGCTAGAAGTTGAGTTGTTTGACGTATGGGGAATCGATTTTATGGGACCATTTCCTCATTCTTGCAGTAATCAATACATCCTAGTAGCGGTTGACTACGTATCAAAATGGGTAGAAGCAGCGGCTTGTGCAAAGAAGGACGCAAACACGGTGTCACACCCCATCCCGAACTACCCTCCTGTAGCCCGAGACGGAGCATGAAAACAGCAGTCATCGACTCTATTATTGACTTCTACTAATCAACACTTCCTTTATACCCATTTAATCATCCTTCCTAGGACGGCAATACCTTTAACTTTTGACAAACCTCGACTTCGATCGGCAACGGGAACTGTCATGCTACCTGGAAAATGGAAAACATACGAAAACATGAGCTAAACGCCCAGTGAGTGACAGATTTTGTGAAACTATCTTTAGTTAAAAAAGAGGCATGTTATCATCATTATCTCGCAAAATACTTAATTCAAAACATCACTCATATAAAATCATAGCTTTTCAACTTTTAACCAAATCACATGAATACATTCCAGAGTACTTGTACATAAAATCAGTTTGTCTCAACAATTTCCCTTAGTTGAGGCGGAGCAAGACTCAACGCTCTCAACGTCAAAAACATCCTTAGTTGGGGTGGAGCAAAACTCAACACACCCAACGTCGAAAACAAATAAGGCTCGATGCGCAGCAAAACTCGACGCACCAGCACTATCAACTTCTATGTGCACATAGGAATATGGCGGGTCGCCCATGTACCTTCTCATGTCTCTCAGTACTGGGTCCCGAGGAAACTCACATGCCTTCTCATGTCCCTCAGCATTGAGCCTCCTCTAAAACATTTTATAAACCAACATTTCACATAAATAATTCATATGAAACCTTTCATCGAAAACAGAATATTTCTCGATAAACATCTCACAACATGCCTTTCAACATCTTATAGAAAACGATTGAAACATGCCTTGTGAACAATATCATCAAACATCATTTTTTTCAAGAAAACAGTTCATTTTAAATCATATCTCATCAGTAAACCAGGTTATACATTTCAATAAGTTTCATTTTAAAAGAAAGAAAAGTGTCAGTCACAGAACTCTTTAAGGATAGTTTCTCCTTTATCCGCTATTTCCCTTTTTTCGAGCTTCTTGAACGCAACGTTCTAATCCTGGAACGCAAGGTCTCTTGTTACTCTAGCCGCTCAGTTGGTCACAACCCTGCCCTTGGACGCAAAGTTGATGGCTAATGCGAGGTGTATCCCAACTCTTCCTTACTTCTCTTTTCGGATGCGTCGACCCTGCAAGGTCCAATTTGGACGCATCATTCACCTTGAAACTTAGACGCAAGGCTAACTCCTTTTGGGCGCAAGACAATTTCTTTAACACAAGATATAGCTAAGTTGTCTAGAACATCTACCTTGGCCATAGATTTCTATTACAGACACCAAAATTCCTTCTTTCTCTCAAGAATCCTTACTTCAGCATCATCAATCACTCATTTTCCCTTAATGTCCTCTTTATAGTTTTGGAGTAGAGGGCTGGTCATATTACTTCACCCTTTTTGTCATTTGCTTGCCACATGTCAAGCTGCATGTTTAATCAATCATGCATTTATCCAAGCGTCACGTTGCATGAAATACTTAACATACTTCTAACACCTCCTGCCTATAAGGTGTCAAGTTGTTATGAAGCCACCTAGCTCTTATAAGCTTGTCTTATACGTCTAACATATTCCAATATACAACCTTTCATTTAATCATACTACCCTTGTGCGTTCACCAACTTTCCTTGACCTTCCGCCATAATACCTTTGAAACCAGTTCTTCACCGTATCTTGATAGGCGTCAGTGTCCCAAATGCATACTACTATGTGTTTGTACCTTACCGCATTGTACCATGCGTCCAACTTCCTACTCTTTGAACTCTTTAATTATAACCTATGTGTTTATCCGAAATCAAAATTATATTTCCATTTACCATGAAATTGAGCTCCTCAACGCATAGCTGGTAGTCATCCCTCAACACACAGCAACCTTTCGTTCGTAGTTGCCTTAAACATTTGGTCTTTGGGCATAGACTTCTCTATTAACACCAAGATCCTTACTAATGCCTAATAAATCTTTCAACGCGTGCTATTCACACCCCAAGGTTCCTTGGTTTCTCTTTTCTTTCTAGCTTAACATCCTTCAAAGCTAATCCCATAACCTGTTAGTTTCCAAGATTAAGTGTGAGCCATGCGTTTCCTCCTTTTTTCTTGATTCTTGTTCCCTTTTCAAAATTCAATGTTAAATTCTATCTAAATTAAGGTACCACACTTTAGCGCTTTACCATCCATGTCTTAACCGGGCTATGCTCGAAATATATTTAAACGCATAACTAATTCCCAAATTATGCCTTTCATTCCTTCATCCTCACATTTAGAGAAATATCCATTTCTTTCCTAATATTATGCGTTGAATTAGTCTTATTTCTTTCCTTACTAACCATCTTAAGAATTCTAAGTTAGGGTCTTACACACGGTGTCCAAATTCCTAAAGAAACAAATCTTTTCTCGATTTGGGACACCAAGGGCTATAATTAGTGATGAAGGTACACATTTTATAAATCGCATAATCACTAATTTACTGACAAAATTTAATGTCTGGCACAGGGTAGCAACTGCCTATCACTTGCAGACCAACGGTCAAGCTGAAATAACAAACAGTGAGATCAAATCCATACTTGAAAAAGTTGTGAGCACCTCAAGGAAAGATTGGACGGAGAGATTAGATGAAGCTCTCTGGGCATACAGAATGGCATTTAAAACACCTATAAGCATGTCACCCTATGCATTGGTGTTTGGGAAAGCGTGCCATCTCCCGCTTGAGTTGGAACACAAGGCCATCTGGGCTATGAAGAAGCTCAATCTAGACCAGGACGCAAGTGTGGAAGCAAGAAAGCTTCAATTAAGCGAACTCCTGGAGTGGAGACATTCAACTTATGAAAACGCAAAGCTATATAAAGAGAGGACCAAGAAATGGCATGACAAAAATATTAGTAAGAAAACTCTATACGTCTGCCAGAAGGTCCTATTATTTAACTCAAGGTTGCGTTTATTTCCAGGCAAGCTGAAGTGTCACTGGTCTAGACCATTTATAATCGAGAAAGTGTCTCCACATGGTGCTGTCAAGCTAACAAATGAAGACGGAATCACCTCCTTCAAGGTCAATGGACAAAGGGTAAAACCCTACCACATTGGAGAGCTAGAAACCGACAAAACCTCCATTGACCTACGCGAGTGTAATAACTGAGCTTGCGACGAAAGGTCCTTGCATTGCTGAACGCCTAATTTTCCAGGGATGCTTTCTTTTACTCTTGCTTATTTTCTTTTTACTTTTTTTTTTAGTATTTATTTTTCATTCTTTAAACTCAGTTTTAAGAGTAGTGTAAATTAGTTGAGCATGAAATTATGCGTCGAGCTTTAATGTAAACTGTGATTTCACCGCATACTCTGTATTCATGCTTGCGTCCAACACATAATTAAACTATGCGTTCATTGATAAACGACTTCTGTGTTTATCAAGTTAAGTTTAGAAGTACGGTTAGAGCTCTAATTTTTCAAACGCATAATACTTAAAACTTCCAACGCATACTTTGAACTAAAAACCATGCGTTCATCTGTATATTATATGTATGCATTAATTGTATGTGTTCACCATTTTTTCACCTCATTGAATTTCTAAGTACCTCTTTACATTGTCCCTTGTTGTAAATTCATTCTAAGTACATATATAATTATTCCCAAGTTTTTTCTTTGTGTTGAAAAGTTAGTCACTATGATGATCATCATGCTTACATTTTTTGTACTCTTAAGTTAGATTACTTTCAATGCGTCTGCATACTATTCCTTAGAAACGCAAACCTACTCTGAATGTATGCAAGCTGCCAATTCAAACCTCTCTTACAAAATTTTGCAACATCATCTTTGTTTACAATTTAAGCAATGAAGACCTTGCTACTCTCAAGTTTGGGGGTGGAAGAGGTTTGAACTGTCAAAGATAAAAATATGAGGAACCTATTTATAAAAAAAAAAAATCTTTTAAACGCAAAACTCCGTTGACAAGACTAATATATGTATCTTGTTAAAGAGTTTAGCTGAAAACGACACCTGCCGTAGCTTCATGTGGGTAATCGTAATCAGCGAAGCATAGATAAAATAACGAACTCCAATGTCTAGTGAGGAAACTGAACTTAGATAAGAGTTTAATCGAGAAGGACACTTGCTCATAGTTGGCTGCCTCCATGCACCCCATAGTTGGTATGTCAGAACGAAGGTGGGTAACCCTACTTGGCGCATGGTTATAAACAATAAAACAAATGAAAGAAAAAGAACTTTATATCTTCATCTTTTCAAACTCAATGTTAAAAGAAGAAACAAAATTTTTGTGAATAATGAGTAAAGAATTTTGAAAAGAAAGCTTGCCGCATACAAATTAGACCCGTTATAAAGAAAAGAATATAAATGTAGAGAAATACTATAACTGACGGGTAGCTGATTGAGTATAGCATTCTGAGAGACTAGTCAATGCGTTGAGAAAATGTTAGGGTTGATTGAAGTTTCTTAGATAGAAGTTATGCTTGAGGACAAACATTTATCTAAGTTTAGGGGTGTGATAACTTGTAGAAATACAAGTTATTATAGCCTTTTTCTTAGAAAAATAGAGATTAAATAGAGAAGCATGAGGTAGTTGATGCTAAATTATGCTAATAAACCTTCCTATGCGTTCTACTCTTGTATTTTTTTGAAGATAATAATTTTACCACTTTTTGAGCCTAAAACGCATGTTTTAACGCACGAATGCAAACGATGCGTTGAATACCTCTTAACGCAGAACTATGCGTTGACAATCTGTTCTTCATGGACGCATGATCTGAACAGAACACGAACAACCTGAAGATGCGTTAACTACTCAACACAAGACTGTGCGTTAGCAACTTATGACGCCCTGACATCAGCCCAACTCTCCTTAAACGCATAATGACAAAAGACGCAAGGCACGGAAAATCAGATTAGAATCTTGAGAGATGGTCGGAAGATTGACATACATAATTTGTGGCTAAAGTGGTGGATCTAAATTGATCCGAGAATTACGCAATTAGGCCAGATGGACGCATGACATCAATTTCCTCCAATCACGCAGATTTGCCATTGATTACGAATGCGACCTCTATAAAAGGGTAGACCTGCAAGCTGAAAAAGGGTTGTTCATTCTTGGAAGAATTCCTAAGTGACAGCAGAGTTCTCTCTAGAACACAATCAGAGATGAATAGCTCGAGAGAGAAGAGTCTTCCCTCCGCCTGACCACTTCACAGCAGAACCTCATGCTTCCATCTCGGCGACTCAAGACATTGACGCCTTTTTCCTGCTTTCTATCTTGTTTTTCTAGTTTGATTTTAGATTTGTGTCAAGACATTGAGCTATCTAAAGTTGTATTTCGTTCATCAATCTATATTTCTTCCATGTCTACTCATTTCTCTACATTGTTCGCTTTCTACTTTGAATCCATGAGTAACTAATCTATCACAGATTAAGGGTGCGTTAGCATCTAAATAAGAACCATAGTGTAACTATTGGATCTTGTCAATTGTAATTTTAATCCGATGCTTATGTTCATCTAGCTAATCGATATAAGTAGTAATAATCAGATTGCTTGAGAGGGTAAGTGATTGTGGAACTCAATTGACAAGGCTAAGTAGTGTTGCCTAGACATAGGAACAACCTTGGCACTTAACACTCTCCTATGTATTATAGACATATAACGCATAGCGGCTGACAACCGGGAGAAGAGTCGCAAGTATGAATAGACTATCACCATGCATTTCTGATGTTAGATGTTAACCAACCCTAACCTTGTTTTTACCCATTCATTAAATTCACCTAGCTGACTTTGCTGTGTCGCATGCCTTTTCATCTTCCACATTTTAGTTTAGTGTACATGTTATCGCTTTCTTTAGATTAGAAACAAACACCTCTCTTGAATTATTCTTGGTTACCACTACAATGCATATAATCCACTTAAATAAAGAATCAACATAATCCCTATGTTCGACCTCGGACTCACCGAGAAAACTTACTCCTTTGCTTATACTTGGGTAAAGGATAGGAAAACTTGACAGATCACAAACGCATAACATTAAGCATAAGTAAGACTTATAGTCTGTTAAACACATAGGAAGCTTAATCATAATAGATAGACGCAGTAACAAGTTTTGTACTTCAGCATTGCATCGCAACAACAGGAACTCAGTTGACAAGGTTAAGAAGTGTTACCTGGACATAGGAATAACCTTGGTACTTAATACTCTCCTACGCGTTATGGACATATAACGCATAGCTGCTGACTACCGGGAGAAGAGTCAATGGTATGAAATAGACCCAGCTACGCGTTTCCAACTTTAGATGATAACCAACCCCAGCCCTGTGTTTTACCATTCATATAACTCAATTAGTTGACTTTGCGGTGTCGCATACCTCTCCATCAACCCACATTAGCTTAGGTTTACTGCTTTCTAGTTAGTTAAATGCATCACTTCTCATCATCTTCTTTAAATGCATGACTCAAATAATCCAACAAATTATAGAATCTGCATAGTCCCTATGTTCGACCTCAGACTCACTGAGAAAACCTCATTCTTTGCTTATACTTGGGTGAAGAATAGGAAAACTTGACAGATTAGTAACACATAGTATTAAGCATGTTGAACGCATAGTAAGCTTAATAACATAAACACAACAAGTTTTTGGCACTTTAGCATTTCAACAACAGAAAGGCCAAAATTAAATTGTCTTAATTGACAAATTAGAATTAAAACAAACCAATGAAAGGCATGCAAAATTTGTATTAACTCTAATTGTGTTAAGTTTTACGAAAAATTAAATGGAACATTCAATTGGAAAGGCCTAGATTAAATGTCCTATTGATTTAACCCTGGGTTGATTAGAACAATTGTAACACCCTACTTCTTGAACCTATGTGAGAGCTTATAAAGAAAAGAAGTAAGACAAGAGAGGTGTTTTCGGATGACGAGTTTGTGGAGTTGGCTGAGAAATGTTGTCAAAATAGGAATAAGCATGCGTTCTTAAAGGAAAGAAAGATTTGTGCATAAGAGTTGAGTCGGACGCATATTTTGTAAGTAAGGGACCATGTTGAGCACATGGTCAAGACTAAGGAAACGCATGATAAAGGTAACCATTGTGGAAAAGAAAATGGGTAAGTGTTGAAGTATTGTAAGGAAACCCGAGAGCTCGGGGGAAAGAGGTGAACGCATAAGAAGTAACCCGAGAGCTCGAAGGGAAAGAAGTGAAGTGCATAGGAGGTAATTAAGGAAGGAAATGCAAGCTTGGAAACGCATAAGGTGAAATCAAGGAAGGATGCTATTATAATTTAAGGTAAACGCATGACTTCCATCAAGGAAGATTTTGTTGAGTCTTGGATAATTTATAAGGTTGAGAAGTAAACCTAGAGAAAGGAAGCTGGAGATAGATGTATGCTAGATTTATCGTCGAGAAGATGGCTAAGCATAAGGAAGGAGTTGGAAGCATAACCTTGGATTACAACTCAGGAACGCATAGAGGGACAATCAAGGGATCCTTAAGGACGGAAGGAAGGTCATGGACGCATAACAAAGTAGAGATAAACGCATGAAGGAAAATCTTAAGATGATTTTGGTTAACAGAATAACGAGCATAGTCACATGTTTATCACTCAAGAGAAGGGCTTGTAGCTAAGATATGGACATAAGAAAAGAAGTGATGGATGCATGATAGTATACGAATAAGGCATAAACGCTTGGTAGTATGCAAGGGAGAAACCTGGTCAAAAGTAGGAAGGACAGGAGGAAGAAAGAAAATAAATAAGCTAAAAAGGAGAAGTAGATGGACGCATAGAGGCATGATAGTGTAAGCATGATTTGTATCTCAGAACAAGTCAAACACATAAAATAAGTTTATAAAGGTTACGTGGTTTCATTTAAACTTAACACTTTATAAGGAGTAGGTGTCGGGTTGCATGTCAGATGTGTCATGCAGCGTGACAGGTAGCCAAACAAGTGGCAAAAAGAGAGGAGAAGTTGGATGAAAAAAACCTTCATCCCAAAACTATAAATAGGATTTTGAGGGAAAAGGAGCGAAGGATGATCATTAAGTCTGAGTTCTGGATAGAAAGGAGAGAGTAGGCAAAAAAGAGGAATCCTTGCGTCTGTAGTGGAAGTCTGCGGCCAAGAGATAAGGTGTTCCTAACAACCTAGCTGTAAGCACTAACTTGTAATACCAAGTGTTGGGGAGAGCAATGCGATTGAGGTTATGCGTTGCTAGAGGAGAAGTAGCCAAGAAGTAGAGCAAAATTTTAGTTAAGTGGTGGCCAAGACCATGCGTTGGTGAAAGTAGTGGGAAGCTGAATTATTTGAGGAACCATGCGTTGTTGATTGAATCAAGAAGGGTTGTGAGATGAAGTAGTCGTCGCATAGAAGGATAAGTGATCATTAGTGGGAAAAGAATATGCTTCGTCGAAGACAGCCATGCGTCGAAGTTACCATGCGTCGAAGACAGCCATGCGTCGAAGTTACCATGCGTCGAAGACAGCCATGCGCTGAAGTCACATTGCGTCCAAGACAGAACGGTCTTGACGCGATGAAGCTAATGATGTTAATGACTATGTTGTATGCGTCAGAGGTAGGAGGCGCCGAGAATACCATGCGCTCAGAATGGTTAGTTGCTAAAGACGCTGGAGGAGAACATAGACATGAGTGCCTTGCGTCGAAGGAAAGACCAGCGCCAGCTTACGGGTGAGGTGTAAGTCGGCATTATCATCTTGGTACTTGTGAGGGATAAGTCAGCAGTATATATATAGGTAAGTTTAATTATTTTCAGACATTTCGAGAACTTAAGTCGGTTCCATCTTTCAGAGAAACCACCAGAGAAGGAAGGGGAAGGTGTTCCTATAGTTTTTGGGCGAAATTCTACCCGTTTTGGTGCTGAAATCTGAATTAGAACAGGAGACTGATTGTAGACGCCCAGACTAAATAGTGGTTGATGTTTGGAGTAGAACAACTCAAGGAAGCCGAGCTTGGGGCTGAAATTTTGAGGTTAGTAAGTTAACATAATTCCTAGCAAGTCTTATGAAGGAGGGTTGAGCTAAAACCGAAGTTTATCACATGAATCTTTAGGTAAAAGCAACAACTACAGAAACTGCTATGCAATCCAGAGCAACGCAGAGTGATTTTGGCATAACTGGAGAACGAAAAAGAGTTAAGCTTTGAAATTTTGAGGTAAGCTGTGGAACTTAATTCTTTACAAGTTTGTAGAAGGGAAGAAGTCTTAATATGGGCTGGAAATGCGTTTTTAGCAGGGATTAAGCAGTGAGATCAAGGCTGTAACAGTCAGCTTTGTTAAGGAGAAGCTAAGGCTCGAGTGTTGATATAACAGCAAGTGAGCTGCACGTAAAGTGTTCTTAGAAATCAAGGTATAGCAGAAGGGTAAGGGACAACTCGTAGTTATAGCTTTAGAGTTAAGGCTTAAGAATAAACTAATGAAAGTTTAACCGCATGATGTGCTATAAACATTGAGCATATGATAAGTTGTTGTTTATGTTCTTGTGAATGGAAAAGTAGTATAGCAAGAGAAGTTCTTATTTCAGGCCAAGAGGAGATAAGGAGGACATATAATCCCCTCAAAGCCTAGGAAGAGTTGTGAGTGACACTTCTTTTACTTTAAAACGATTTTGTTGAACATGATAGTTTGGTTTTCCAATGAAATGTGAATTTGTGATTAAATGCTTTATGAGGCATACGTTATGTTCTTAAAGCTATTGAAAAGCATGTTTATGAGATGTTATTGATATAATAATTGCCCTGTATTCTTATGAACGATTTGTATACGAACGGTTGTATGAAATGTTGCTCTTAAAAAGGAAAATGTTTTAGAGGAGGCTCAATGCTAGTAAGGCATGTGAGTTTCCTCGGGACCTAGTACTTGGGCAACCCGCCTATAAAATGTTTTAGAGAAGGCTCAATGCTAATAAGGCATGTGAGTTTCCCCGGGACCCAGTACTCAAGGACATGAGAAGGTACCTAGGCAACCCGCCATATTCCTATGTGCACATAGAGGTTATATGCTGGTGCGTTGAGTCTTGCTCCGTATCGAGCCTTATATATTTTCAACGTTGGGGTGTTGAGTTTTGCTCCACTTCAACTAAGGGAAAAATATTGTATCTAAATTGTTTCCTTATGATTTGTTTAAAAATCATGTATGAATTGATAAGGGCAATTAAGTTGTTTTAACTAATGTATTTAAAGTGATAGCATGTTTTATGTTGATGTTGAACTCAGTTTTACTACTGATGATTTTCAAACTAAAATGGTTTGTTAACATTGTCACTCACTGGGCCTTTAGCTCATGTTTTCAATGTTTTCTTTCCCCTCCAGGTAGCAAGGACGTTTCTAGTGCTTTGCCTACTCCCACTCGCCCTGCTTAAGCTTCGAGACTCTGAATAATTTGACTCGTTGAAGTGTTAGTTGTATGTTAAACCTTGGTGGCATGTAGATACGTATGTACAATTACCAGGAGTTGAACTATGGGTTGTGTGAGGATATGTAAAAGAGTTGAGAAATTTTTGTTTTTGGCTTATATATACTTTTCTATATGTGATGTTAAAAATGTCTTAGAATGTGGGAATTACATTGTGAACAGGGTAGAATGTAATTGAAGGAATGGATGGTATGCGTTACAAGAGGGGTGATGTATACTGTCCTCACGTCTCCTTTCAGGTTATGCAAGTAAACTTGGGAGGGGGTGTGACACTAGTTACCTTGCGTTCAACAAGTTGTTTTGTGTTTAAGAGATCAGCCTTGCGTTTAAGATAAACTCTGCGTTCAAGGTGAACGTTGCATTCAAGGTAGACCTTGCGTTCAAGGAGATCTGTGCTTCCAAGGGGTGAAGTCAGAAGAGATGTTAGAAGGCTGCACCTTGCGTTCAAGGTGCAGGGATTCGTTCAACCGGGCTGACAGAAGGAAAAATCAGTTGCCTTGCATTTCAGACTTCATAACTCTGTGTCTAAGCAGCTCGGGAAAGAGAATTAGAAGGAAGAAAAGGGAACTTCCCTTGACCAAGTATTATGTGAGTGACACCTTTCTTTCTTCAAAAATGATTTTATTGAAAATGTTTAGTTTGGTTTTCTGATTAAATGTGGCACTGTGATGAATTGTTTTTGAAAAGCATGATGTTTGATTTTATTGTTCACAAGGCATGTTATATGTTTCCTGTAAGATGTCGAAAAGCATGTTTGTGAAATGTTATTGATTGAAGATCTGTTTGAGTTTCTATGAAAGGTTTTTATATGAACTATTTATATAAATTACTGGTTTCTAAATGTTTTAGAGGAGGCTCAATGCTGAAGGACGTCGAGAAGGCATGTGAGCTTTCCCAGGACCCAGTACTGAAGGACTTGGAGAAGGTACTTGGGCAACCAGTGATATTCCTATGTGCACATAGAGGTTGCGACGTTGGGTGTGTTGAGTCTTGCTCCACCCCAACTAAGGTTGTTTTTGACGTTGAGTGTGTTGAGTTTTGCTCCGCCTCAACTAAGGTTATTTTCGACGTTGGGTGCGTTGAGTTTTACTCCGCCTCAACTAAGGTTGTTTTCGACGTTGGGTGTGTTGAGTTTTGCCCTGCCTCAACTAAGGTTGTTTTCGACGTTGGGTGCATTGAGTCTTGCTTCGCCCTGACTAAGGAAAATTTTAAAACAAAAGAAAACTTGATGTGTTGTAGACTGTTTTATTGAATACGATTGGAATCGATGTTTTACACGCATTGTTGAATATTATGATCAGTTTTATAGTTAAAGTTAAATATTTCGAAAATTGTTACTCACTGGGCTATTTAGCTCATCTTTTCTTATGTTTTCCACTTTTCAGGTAGCATGACAGTTCCCGTTGTCGGTCAAAGTCGAGATTTGTCAAGAATTAATGATATCACAGTCCCAGGAAGTGTGCTTAAATGGGAAATAAAGTAAGTTCGACAGTGGGAGTCGATCAGGAAGTCGATAACTGCTGTCCTCACGCTCCTTCTCGGGCTACGGGAGGGTAGTTTGGGATAGGGTGTGACAACAATACTCACCAACAAATTGAGTTTGCAAGCTAACCTAACCTATTGCTTCTATGATCGATGTACAACCAAGTGTCACGAGTTGTAATTCAACCAAAACAACAATTAAAGCAAACACTAGCGTCACAATTTGATCATAACAATGTAAATTTCATAATTAAATCATGCATACAAAGAATTTAGATCGAGACCTTTTAAGACCATTGGTTACAAAGAAAATTACCTAAAACCGAAGCTAAAAAAGGTGTACCTTAGCCTATAATCGACATACTAATTAATGGGTTCGAGTTGCGATGCAAAGAAAAATGAAAACAAGGGGAAAAACTAAGAGAAATCTAGTGTTGGGCTACTAGAATGTCAAAAAAGTGACCTAAAAATCAAAGAGAAACTATTTAAAAATCATTGGAGTGCTGCAACGTTATCGCTCGAATGCGCGTGGCCACTTTGTAGAGCGCCACGATGCTCCAAGGCAACTGATAACTTGTAGAAATACAAGTTATTATATGTCTTTCTCCTAGAAAAAAAGAGTTTAAATAGAGAATCATGTGGAAATTAGTGTTAAATTCTGTTGATAAATCTTCCTATACGATCTACTTTTGTAAATTGATGAAGATAATTGTTTTATAGCTTTTTGAATCTAAAACGCATGCTTTGATGCAAGAACACAAGCAACTTATAGATGCGTTGGCAACCTCTTAACGCAGGACTATGCATTGGCAACCCTTCAACGCAGGTTGATATGTTAGTGACCCATGGATGCGTTGGTATAATTGAACGCATATCAAGAAGGTAGCAGAGAATCAAATAAGAATCTTGAGAGATTGTAGGGAGATTGATATGCATGATATGCGGCAAAAGTGGTGGATCGAAATTAAACTAGAAATCACGCGATTAGGCGAGATGGACGCAAGGCAGAAATTCAGCCTCCAATCATGCAGATTTGCCAGCGATTGCAACGCAACATCTATAAAAGAGCAAACCTGGAGACGAAAATGTTGTTGGACCTCCCAGAAGAATTCATAAGTAATAGCAGAGTTCTCTCTAGATGACAACCGGAGACAAATAGCTCGGAAGAGAAGAGTCTTCCCTCTGCCTGACCACTTCACAGCAGAACTCACACTACCATCCCGGCGAGCTTAAGACATTGAGAAGCCATTCCATGCTTTCTATCTCTTTTCTTACTTATGTTTTAGTCTATTAGCAAGGAATTGTATTTTCTAAAACAGTTATTCAGTTCATCAATCTATACATCTTCCATGGCTATTCATTTCTCATCACTTTCCATTTGCTGTTTATCATCCATTTGTAACTAACTTTCTCAAGGGTCACGAGTTGCGTTATCGTCTAAATAAAGAAACATAGAAGACTATTTCATCTTGTCAAATGTACTTTTAATCAAATGCTTATGCCCATCTAGCTAATCGATATAAGTAGTAATAATCAGATTGCTCGGGACAGTAAGTGATTGTGGAACTCAGTTGACAAGGCTAAGAAGTGTTACCTAGGAATAGGAATAGCCTTGGTAATCAACACTCTCCTATGCTTCATAGACATATAACGCATAGTGGTTGACAACGAGGAGAAGAGTCGTTGGTATGAAATAGACCCAACTATGCGTTTCTGACTTTAGATGATAACCAACCCCAGCCCTGCATTTACCATTCATATAATTCAACTAGCTGCTTTTGCTGTGTTGCATACCTTTCCACCAACCTACATTAGCTTAGGTTTACTGCTTTGTAGTTAGCTAAACGCATCATTTCTCATCACCTTCTTTAGACGCATGACTCAAATAATCCAACTAATTATAGAATCTACATAGTCCCTGTGTTCGACCTCGGACTCACTGAGGAAACCTCATTCTTTGCTTATACTTGGGTGAAGAATAGGAAAACTTGACAGATCAGTAATGTATAGTATTAAGCATGTTGAACGCATAGTAAGCTTAATAAATAAACTCAACAGCAACGCTACAGAGCTTGCTACATTTCGCCAACAGAAGCCTCGGGAAAAAGTGTCGCACATGACTTCAGGGGCATTTTGGTCATTTTGGAATTCTCTTCCCCGGTTGATGCCATGGAACTCTGTTTTGATCCGTTTTAGCTCCAATTAATTGCCAACATCCTGCTCTACCTGTTATGTAAGCCCTACACTTAGTTGAAAGGAAGGGCAAGCTAAAGCATGGTAAGTGTGGAGGCCGAAAGCTTAAGTCATGAGTTATCTTGCGTTGAAGTGTATTATGCATTGAGGTGTATTACACGTTGGAGAGATCCAAGGCACTGACCAAGAGCTTTTGGTTGTGGTGCAGTGTATGAAGATGTGGTTATCAATCGCTAAGTGATACTGCTATGCGTTGAGAAGGGCTATGTGTTGAAGGTTGGTATGCGTTGGTGCATAGAAAAGTGGCCGAGAAGACCATGCGTTGGTCGGCTATCCGGTGATGGGGCGCTGGGCAATTAGTAGCACAATAAGTTGAGGCTGTGCATTGCTGAAGCCATACGCGAAAGGTTTGCGTTGGCCAACCTAAGTAGGAAGGTGATGGTAGAGCTGGTGAGTCGGTGGTTTATAAATATATATATATATATATATATAAGTGAGTGCACCGAATAATTAAACACTTTAGACATATTTTCGAACTCTGATTGATCCCATTTTGCATACGAACAACGAGGAGAGGTGGAAGAAGGTGTTTATATCTAATTTAAGTAGAATTCGGATCATTTTCATGGTGAAATTGAAGCTGGAACAAGAAGCTTGATTGTTGTCGAGAAATCTGGACATCATTCGGTATTTGAAGAAGAGTCAACTGAGGAAGTTGAAGCTAGGGCTGGAATTTTAAAGTTAGTAAGTTAACTCAATTCTTAGCAACTTCCATGAAGGATGTTTAAGCTGAATTTGAGCAAAAATATGTTAAATTCTAGGAGGAATTAATCGAAGTTGAACTGCTAGATGAGTCAGAGCAGCCGGAGTCATTTGAGAATAGTTCTCAAACGAAGAAGAGTTATGGTCTAAAATTTTTAGGTAAGTTAGAAAACTCACTTCTTTACAAGTTTGTAGAAGGGAGGAAGTTCTGAATTTGGCTGGAATACGATTTTTAGCAGGTTAAAGAAAGAGTTAGAAGGGGAAGAAGAAAGCAGTGGCCATCAAGTGTTGCTAAGACAGTGGTATTGCTAAAGACCTGGAGAGTGAGCAGCGAAACGAGTGTCGCTGGCTTTGCGCCGCACAACTCTCACTAAAGTCTCACTGGGTTTCGCTCCTTAAGGTAATCTCGCTAGTCTCGCTAAGCCTGGTCTCGTTAGTGCCGCATGGTTGTAAGTAGGTTTCATTAATAATCTCGCTGATACTTATGGATCTTGCTCATTATGAAAAGTTGTAAACGAGAGAGGGAATAGTGATGAAACACATGTTTGAGATGTTTAAGCAAATATAGTGAATATAGAGAGAAATATTAGAAATGTCTAACACGAAAAAGGTGTGTTTACAGGCTAAGAGGAGCTAGGGAAAGCGTATAACCCGCCTGGAGTTAAGAATAAGTTGTAAGTGACATTATGGTTTGAGATAAACTTACTTGATTACCATTTTCTATATGCTCAGTAGTACCTGTGAAGCATGATTTGGGGTGTACTCATATGTATGAATCCAGAACATATCTTATATGTAAGATAGAGCTTGAAAGTGTATTAGTTGATGTTCCTAAGTCTTACTAAGCTAGTTGCTTGATGAATGTTCTGAGAACTCTGAGATCTTATGATTTATGTTTAATTTATGATTAATATGAAGTGTATGTCAGTACCCTAGAAAGATTGAAATGGGACTCAATGTTGAAGGACATGAGAAGGCATGTAGGCAGCCCTAGTATTTCTATGAAGCTCTCATCAAAGGACATAGAGAAGGTGATTGAGTATTCACTGGGACCCTAGTACCAAGGGACATGAGAAGGTATACGGGCAGCCCGAGATCAGAGAATCATATATGCATAATATAAGGCATTTGACGCTGATGTGTTGAGATTACTCCACACAGCTAAGGTTTATTGACGTTGGGCGTGTTGAGTTCGCTCCGCCTCAACTAAGGATTATTGAAAAGAAACTCAGTTGTGTGATCATAGTTAGTTGTAAGTTTACAATGCGTGACTAAGCAGATTATACTAGTGATTATAGTTATGCTTTATTCAGTTTATATTTTAGATAGTCACTCACTAAGCATTTTAGCTCATAAATTCTCGTTTCTTTGATTTTTTTTTTCTAGGTAGCGAGCATGTTCGGGGTGCTTAGCCTACCATCAAGGCTCGTCTGGGCCTAATCAATATTTTGTAATTGGGAACTTGTAAACCCCAACCCTATGCAGATATTATACTTATTTTGAGCAACATAGTGAGATATATTAGGCATACTTGTAAATATTACACATAGCCTCATTAATCTTACTCATAGTGTTATCCTATTAGTAGACCTCTGTATAGCTAGTGTATAAGCTAAGTTTAATGCTAGGATAGGGGTGTTACATGTTAAGTGCTCTAATCCTGCAAAATATCATAATTGACACATTAATAGCACAACGATCCTAAGTTGGGTTGAGAAAGATAGCATATTTTAGGTGCTATCATACTACGCTTCTAAGTTCAACTTAATGAAATTTATCTTCTTACTTCGTGTGTCTATCTTTACCTCTCCTTACATTTTTCTTTGCTTATAGCTTTTTCTATTGCAATTCCATGATCACTCTCTTTTATCTGGTGTGTTGAAAGAATCGCCGCTATGATGATACTTATGCATAATCTCTTATAGTACTACGAGTTATAGATTGTCTTTGCCTTAGAATCTTCCCATTAGAACACTTTTATTTTTTGTTTTAGCAATGAGGACCTTGCTACTCTCAAAATTTGGGGGTGGGAGAGGTTTGAGCTATTAAAAGTAAAAATATAAGAAATTTATTTCATCGATTAATAAATAAATATAAACAATTAAAAAACAATTTCTTAAACGCGAACTCTGCTGTCAAGAGCAAAGAAAGTATCTTGTTAAAAGTTAGTTGAGAACGACACTTGCTCGTAGTTAACTACTTCCATACACCCCATAGTTGGTATGTCAAAACGAAGGTGGGTAACCAGGATCAGCGACGCATAAAAACAAAATAACAAACTCTAATGTCTAATGAGAAAACCCAGCTTAGATAAGAGTTTAATCGAGAAAGGCACTTGCTCATAGTTGGCTACCTCCATGCACCGCATAGTTGGCATGCCAGAACGAAGGTGGGTAGCTCTATTCAACGCATTGTTAAGAAAAAAATATATATATCACACAAAAGTAAGAATTAAAAAGATTTTATACGATCATCTTTTAGACACAGTTAAAATGAAAAAAAAAATTGTATGGAAAATGAGTAACGAAGATTGAAAAGAAAGCTTGCTACGCTCAAACTAGAACATTCTCTGAAGGAAGAAAATAAAGCTAGGAAACTAGTGTAACTCGAGGGTAAATATTAGAGTGCAGTATACCGAGAGGCTAATCTACGCGCTGAGAGAAAAGTAAGGTTGATTCAATCTCAAATGCCTTCCTAACGTGCTTTAGGATTGAGTTCCTTCATGTCATAGGGTTGACCATATGTCTTTTCAACGTCGTTCAGCATTGGGTCCCTTAAAAGACATTTTAGA
The DNA here is from genome assembly GCA_031780015.1 of Citrullus colocynthis. Lineage (NCBI taxonomy): Eukaryota > Viridiplantae > Streptophyta > Magnoliopsida > Cucurbitales > Cucurbitaceae > Citrullus > Citrullus colocynthis. The sequence goes on along the minus strand of QLSR01000100.1, from coordinate 3,150,239 downwards.
AAACAAGTATACTTTGTATAAAAAGTTCATCATAAAGCATTTGAAGGAAATCTATATCATTTCTCAATAATTAACATCATATAAACAAGCTTTTTAAAACTTGAAGAAGTAGATAAACATGCATTTCATGCCATGACAGCAATTATAAACAGTATTCATGCTTAACATTCAACAAGCATCATAAAATGTTTCATGAGAAATCATGGCTAAATAGTATAAAAAAATCCTTTTTAAAGAAAACAAGTGTTACTCACTACTTGTCCTGGGCCCTTAAAGGATTATACGCCTTTCCCAGCTCCTCTCGGCCTGAAATAGTACATTTTCCTTTGTTAGATTTCTTTAGAATTCCCTTTAACATAACCAACAAGTTTTGAACATTGATAGTTGTTCGATTGTTCACCACCGAGACCAAATTCCGTAAGGATACTCACTAATGAACGAGATTCAAGCAACCAGTGAGACTAGACTAGCGAAACTGAGTTGCAAAGAAAATTGTACCAGCGAGACTGTCGACTAGCGAGACTAAGGAGATTTGTAAGAAAAAATCAACCAATGACACCAGCGCGATTTGTCTCGCTCTCGCTCCTTCACGCCCCCCAGTGTTTCTTAACTCTCCAGCGAAATTCGCCTCCCTCTGCTACTGTTTTTCCTACTATTTTCACTTCTATCTGTTAAACGTTGTATTTTTAGCCCGAATTAGAATTTCTTCCCTTCTACAAACTTGTAGAGTAATGTGTTTTCTAACTTACCTCAACATTTTAGGCCTTAACTCCCCTTCGTTCAACGATATTCCAATATTACTTCGCCCTGCTCCAAATCACTCGAGGAATCCGTATGAGTCACTTCCACCTAAAATTAAACTTATTTCTCTTGACATTAAGCTCAACTATCCTTCACGAAAGTTGTCAAGAATGAAATTAACTTACTAACCTCAAAATTTCAGCTTCAAACATGGCCTCTTCAACTCGCTATTCTCCAAAAACCAGACTTTGCTCAGATTGCGTGAACACCAGACCAGTCTTCGGTTTCAGCTTCAATTGCAGCACGATTTCGACTCTACACCAACTTACCCTAGATGTCTTCTTCTTCCTTGCCTCAACGCTCAGCTGTTGATTTAGGTCGGTTTAAGGTTTGAGAAATGGAATATGATCGACAACTTCGACCATATCCGCAAATAAGTTTTCTGCCGACTTAACTCTCCATTAACTTCCATTTCTTGTCTTCTTTTCTTTTCTTTCTTTTCTTTTTTCTTTTTCCCTTTTTCCTTTTTTCCTTTCTCTTCTCTTCTTCTTTTTTTTTTTCCTATTTAAACCTTCATTATTAATATTTAGACAAGAATTGAATTAAACAAATTCCATAATAATTTATCTCTTCACTTTGGTTCGACCGGTAACACTCTTCTTAAGTTTTATGTATGTCCTTAATGTTATGTCAAAATAGATTCCATGTTCAGTTTAGGATTCAACTTACCAAGGATGCACTTGGCTTTCCTTCACCTTCGATCTACATAAAAGAAAACAAATAAATTTACAACGATACTATGTACTTAAGTTTAGTACTCACAAATGAAAGTAGAGTTTACAGAAATGTTCGGAATGTTAGGACTAAGTCTGGAACTTCTTCTTCAAAGAGTATGAAGAAGAAGGAAAAAAGGAAGATATTTCCATTGCAACGAGGATAGGCTTTGAGAAAGAAATCGCCCTAAGCTTTTTGCTAAGAGAACGGTTGAAAAGGAAAAGCAAAGTAAAGTGATTTACTAGTTGCTGAAATGAAAAGCGCTTGAAAAGTACTTTTTATTCTCTTAAATTAAGGGAGTTTATATTAGATTTCACTTGTTTATTAGTGATTTTCAGGTCATTACACGAAAAACAAGAATTGAAAGCCAAAAGAACTAAAATGAGCCAAAATCAAGTGAAAAAAGTGGAAAGAATTATCAAATTGCTAAAAAGAGGGCAGCGCCATGGCACCAGCTCGACGCTGCGACGATGCTTTTTTTCGAGAGCATCACTCACATCAGGACAGCAACTATCGCACCCCCTCCCAGATTATCATCCATAACCCGAGAGGAGATGTGAGGATAGCAAACATCACCCCTCTTGTGAAGTTCACTATCCAACTATACCTGAATAGCTTGTGAAATATGACATACATATCTGCTCACAAATTCAAACCATAAGAACTCATATTACACAACCAAGTATTCCAACTCATTCACAATATTTTCATACAATAACCAATTTCACACCCCAATGACTAAGTATTTACATCTACATGCCACATACGCTAGGATATTTACACATACATCAACCACAATGTAGAATATTTTTTGATAACCCGAAGCTTAAGAAGGGCGAGCTGGAGTAGGCTAAGCATCGGGTACCTCCTCGCTACCTGGGTGGAAAAGAAAATATGGAAAACGTGAGCTGGAAGCCCCGTGAATGACTAGTTTTGTAAAACTATCTTGGGCTCGTACATCAGACATAAATAAAACATTATAACACAACGTGTGTTTACTGATTCAGGTCATAACTATTATAAAAGCATGCTTAAATACCCTTGTCAAATCATATATGTTCATTTCAGAAAAAGATAACTCAAGAAATCAAATTATGCTCAAACATAACATTTGTATACAACTCCTATTAAGCCTCGAGATAAAATATAAGCCAGGTCTTTTAAATAAAATAGTCCATAAACGCATCAAATTTTCTTTTGTATTAAAATTTCCCTTAGTCGAGGTGGAGCAAGACTCGACGCACCAAACGTCGAAAATGAATATTTCCCTTAGTTGAGGCAGAGCAAAACTCAACGCACCCAACGTCGAAAATGAATATTTCCCTTAGTCGAGGCAGAGGAAAACTCAACACACCCAACGTCGAAAACAAATATTTCCCTTAGTCGAGGGGGAGCAACGTCCGCAATCTATATGTGCACATAGGAATATCTCGGGATGCCCAAGTACCTTCTTCGAGTCCACCAGTATTAGGTCCATAGGAAACTCAGATGTCTTTTCAACGTCCCTCAGCATTGGGTCCCTTAGAAAACATTTTAGAAATAGGTATGTTTTGTGTAAACAGTTCATTGAAAAATCCTTCATGGAAAACAGAACGTTTCTTAATAAATAGCATCTTATAAACATGTTTTTCAACAATGCCTTAAAATCGAGTATAACCAGCCATCATGCTTATCTTGAAATAAATCGTTATAAAATTACATTTAATAAGAAAGTCTGGCTAAACATTTTAAATATAATCATTTAGAGAAAGAAAAGTGTCACTCACAACTTGTCCAAGGCCCTGTGCGGATTATACGCCTTTCTTAGCTCTTCTTGGCCTGTAAATATACGTTTCTCGTGTTAGGCTTCCCTAAATTTCCTTTCCATAATCATTAAATTTGCATAATGAAACTCCAAGCATGCTTCATCATCGAGACTCACTTCTCCCAAAACAACTCATAATGAGCGAGATTATTAGCGAGATTGGGCTACAAATATACAGCACTAGCGAGACCATAGTGAGCGAGACTAGCGAGACTCACCTTGGGTAGTAATACCTAGTGACACCTAGCGAGATTTGTGAGGCGCATAGCTCTCTGTGCTACCAGCGACACTCATCTCGCTACTCACTCTCCAACTTCTCAGCGACACTGTAGCTCCAGCGACACCCAACAGCCACAGTTTCCTCTTTTCCTCTTATTCCCACTTGTACCTGATAAAAATTGTACTTCCAACCAAATTCAGAACTTCTTCCCTTCTTCAAACTTGTAAAGAAATAGGTTCTCTAACTTACCTTAAAATTTTGAAGCGTAATTCTTCTTCGATTGAGAGATATTCTCAAATAACACCAAACTGCTCCCACTCGCCTAGCAAATCAGTAATAGTCACTTCCACATACAATTTTACATATTTCCCTTCAAATTTAACTCAAACATCCTTCATAAAAATGGTTAGAAATTAAGTTAACTTACTAACCTCAAAATTTCAACCCTATCTTCGACTTCCTCAGGCTCTTCTCCAAACACTAGACCATGCTCGGATTTCACGCCTGCAATCAAACTTTCTGTTCTAGCTTCAATTACAACACAAAAACCAGCAGAATTCTACTTGAATTCGATAATGAACACCTTCTTCTACCTTCCCTCATTTCTCGTCTGCAAAATGGAATCGACTTGAGCTCTGGAATGTGTTTAAAATAATTAACCACTCAGCCCACTCATATATATATATATATATATATATATATATATATATATATATATATATGCTGCCGACTTAACCTCCACTTTCTTTTCTTTTATAAGTTGGTCGGCGCAGACTTCTTCACCAACACACTGCACCAACTCTCAAACGCATAGAAACCCTCAACGCATGCTACCTCTAACGCCCACAGCACCAATCCACACACACACTGCCTCCAATGCATGGCAACAACCTTCAACACATAGCTGCAGTCCACAACATACAGCAGCTCTCCAAGACAAAGTAGCCTTACCACGCATAGCATCTGCTCTCTTCTCTTTACAGCAGCTTCCAACCAAGGCTTACCAACACATAGCCGTGGCCAACACTTAATAGTTTTTTGCTCCTTCACTCTCGGCCACCATTCTCCACACAACGCATAACATATAACTTCTCTTAGCTTACCATCTCCCAAGGCTAAGCATGGCTTACAAGTTAGGGCTTATAGCGGCACGGCACCGAGGGTAGATTTTTATGATGCACAGCGCTGCAGCGCCACCATTTTATGTCGAAGAACGTATCAGCGCCATTAACAAGAGCCGCAGAGCCAGCTTTCCTTATTTGAAGAATCAACATTTTTGGAAAGAATTTTGGGCGGCCAACTTTATAAATTGGAGGGTTTTCAGGAACCTTAAATATACCAAAAGATACAAGAAGAAGAGAAATTAGAGAAAATACAATAGAGAGTCCCAAAGAGTGAGTTAGCTATAAGGAAGAGAGAAAAGAGTTTGAGAGAGAGTTTCGGTGCCGTTCGAGTTTCCGACGTGAAGACTAAGGACATCTTAGCGGTTTTTCCTCAATCAAGAGCTTCTTTTCAGTAGAGTTTCTGTTGCTCTTATTAGATGTGCACATTTAGTTACTCACAATATGCCGAGATCACTCAAGGATATTCATCTATCAAAAAGTTTTCCTATAAAGACCCAAGTGTAAGTTTTTATATGTTTCCTGATGAGTCCAGGGTCGAACGCAAAGATTTGTAATAACTATGATTGAGAAAGCATTTCTTGATCTATGCATTGCATGTACAAGTTTACGAATATATTCATGAAGGAATTACTAAATCTAATTCTATACACAATGAATTAATGAAATTTCCTATGATTTAATATGGTGCAGTGGTCATGGGGAAGGGTAGTCATATACAATTCACTTTCGGATGCCATGCATTGAGTATGAAGATGGAACCATGAAATAAAGAGAGTTAAACGAAGCTGCTAGTTTTCTCTTAAGTATATCTAGCTATGTTTTCATGCATACAAACTTTGGAGTTAAAATCCCTTCTCTTGATGTTCGACGCCACATTGGTCTTATCTCTAAGATGCATGGTAAGCTTGTTTTCAGCAAAAGATGAACTACATTTCTGGAACTCATCATTTCTTGACTAATGCTAAACATTGACCAACCACACTCTGAAGTTAAATAATCATGCTTGTTTACATATGTTTGTTCGACAAATTCAAGCAAGCTAAAGATGCTCATTGATCAAGATGCAAACATAATTAATAATACCTAGAGAATATTAATTTCAAACATTTAACTCATCGAACATAAAGAACAAACATGGTGAAGAGTATTGAATATGGAAATAAGTGGAAGATAATTGCCAATCAAATTTATATTAAGTAAATAAATCATTCTCCCGAGTGTCATTGACAAACTACAAGTAAGAAAGATGAAAATGAAGAAAGAACAGAAATAGAAGTTGTCAAGCTGCCACTGGCAATGTCTTGCTTCATGGAGGCTTGAGATGGTGCCTATCCGATACATAAACTGCATATGGGAAGATTCTCACTCTCTGAGAGGTGACTCTGAAAATGGTCAAAATCCTTTTCACAGAAGAGCTCGAAGAGGAGGATTGCTATGGAGGTTGAGTGAGAAATTGCGCAGAGCTTTCACTACTGAATACTTTTCTCTCTGCTTTTAACTGAGAAGCTTTGGGCTATTTATAGGTGTCGAAAAGGTGATATCATGATGACCTGACACCTTTGCATTTAATTCCATGCTTGCTGGGCCGGCTTCTTCGCGTCTTCAATTCATTAGATTTGTCATGATCTGGTGAAATCAGTTGTCCACTTGCGACATGACAGTTGCCGATTAAGCACTTGCATTGTTTATCTTTTGGAAACATAGTTCTTGACACGTTGGTCTTCTTTAGCTGCATCCTCTTTCTTTATATTTTTGCTCCTTTTTGTGCTATCATACATTAAGAGAAATAGACTTTCATAATTTCCAAGATAGATTCTTTTGTAAGTATAGTAAACGCTGAGTTATTCATATAACATAATTCAAGTGTTAAATTCAAGCGTCTATCATTAATTATATCCTAATTACTCCAAATGATGAATATAATAACTTGTATTTCTACAAGTTTTTAGTTTCCCTTTCTTTACACTCTTTCTATGCTTAATTGTTTGTAAACATGTTGTTTAAAGCTACGAGTGGTTAAACTTTTTAGTTTTAGGGTATTGATGAATTGCTTATGAAGTTATGTTGATAATATAGACTATTCATGGTTTTGTTGTAATGAATATGCTTTTCATTATTATTATTGAATGTTAGGTTAGATGTACGGAATTCTTGTTGAATGGCCATGATTGAATGTTAGGTTAGATGTATGGTTGAGATAATTGTATGTCTAACTAGATCTAAAACAATTAATTGTTGTTAATCTGTCATGAAAATAGTTAGGTTAACAATGACAGTTGCTAAAGACTACTTTTAATGCCATGTAATTTATATTGGTTTCAAGATATTAGTAATCAATTAGGTTGCATGAGAAAGGGTTGTTTTTTATAGAAAATAACTTGGATTTATGTTTCTAGACTTAAGCATATGAATTGCGATAAAATCCATGAACCCTAGAATGTTGCATAATGAATGAAACAAGGATTCAATACCCTAGAACTCTCTTTGACTCTAGTGTTTCTTATTTACTTGCTTTCCTTTTTAGTTTTTCCGAAATCACAACTTAAGATTGAATCCTCAAATAAAATTGATTCAATTCTATAATAGCTAAGTAACTTAAACCTTCACAATTGGATCCTCAGTGGAACGATATTTGGACTTAACCGTCTTATAGTATAACTTGACCCGTACACTTGCGGTAACATGAAAAATGCACATCATGTTTTAACACCATTGCCAGGGATCCAAAGAACGAGTTTTATTGCTTAATATTCATTAGAATTGATAGATCTTAATTTGAGGTGTACAATATTTTGGTTGATAATTTTGTCGATTTATGCCTCGTTATAATACTAACCTCCTCCCTCTTGATCCCAAGATTGATAGGACTTATAGAAGAAATCTAAGGGCTCAACAAAATCACACTGAGGAGATGGCGGAGGAGATACCAATGGCAATCTAGGATTGCTTTCAACTGACATTATCGGCAAATCAACCCAACATTATGAATGTGCCCATCAATGCCAACAATTTTGAGTTAAAACCGGGGATGATTCAGATGGCTAAAGAGCTAGCCTTTAGAGGAAGAACAAATGAAGATCCTCATAAGCACTTACGATCTTTCTTAGAGATATGCAAAACGGTAAAGATGAATGGTGTTTCTAATGACGCTATTAATCTAAGACTTTTTCCTTTTTCTTTACAGGACCGAGTAAAGGATTGGTTGGAAACCATACCTCTGGATAGTATCACTATGTGGGAGATTTTAGCTCAAGCATTCTTGAACAAATATTTTCCACCGGCTAAATCTCAAAGGTTAAAACAGAGATTGGAACATTCCGCCAACTTGAGGATGAACTTATATGAGGTTTGGGAAATGTATAAGAATCTCTTGAGAAGGTGTCCTCAACATGGCTACCCGGATTGGTTACAAATTCAACACTTCTATAATAGATTATCAAGCTCAACCAAATCCATTCTAGATGCTACCACCGGAGGTTCAATTTTCTCCAAGAATGCTCAAGTGGCCTATACTATACTAGAAAACTTGGCCACTACATCTTACAATTGGCCATGTGAACGGTCTTCTCCAATATCCCAAAAGCCGCCGGATTGTATGAGGTGGATGAGGTAAATTCTCTTAAAGGACAAATGGCTTTCTTTACTAATGCTCTTTCTAAATTGACTACAGGGGGCCAAGCTCAAGCAAGTCCACCATCCATACATCTCTTGCTACCTTGGCGTTGGAGATATCTACACAAAAAGAGTTGGAACAAAGAAACAACGAGACGACCAATTATGTGGATAGAAGACATTATAGAGGGCACTAACAACAACAACAACTTCCAACTCATTACCATCCTAACTTGAGGAACCATGAAAACTTTTCTTATGCTAACAATAGAAATGTTTTGCAAGGTCCTCCCAGTTTTTCCAATGTACGTCCATCACACACCAAGAAGAAGTCCAACTTAGAAGACTTGACGGTGGAGTTCATAAAGGAGTCAAGAGGAAGGACCACCGCATTGGAGAGCACAGTGCAAAGTCATGGGAAGGCTATTCACAATATTGAGGTACAAATTAGTCAAATAGCCACTTCTCTTCAAACAATGCAAAAGGGCAAGCTTCCTAGTTGTCCCAAAAGAAATCCAAAGGAGGAGTGCAAGGCCGTGACTTTGAGGAGTGGGAAAAAGCTGTCCACTCCTTTCATCGACGATGAGGATGAGCAAGAGGTAGATGAGACCATCCATGAGCCTATCATAGAAGATGAACTCGAGGAGGTCTTAGGAAAAGAGGAAAAGGTAAAGAAGTTGGCATCTTCAAGTAAGTCATCTAACCCTCTACCTTTTGTACCTAACACCTTGCCTTATCCTCAACGGTTTTACAAGAATGAAATTGACTCTCAATTTGCTACATTTATAGAATTATTCAAGAAACTTCATATTAATATTCCTTTTGCTGAGGCTTCAGAACAAATGCCCAACTATGCTAAATTTATGAAAGGTGTCTTGTCTAAAAAGAAGAAGTATAGGCAATATGAGATGATTAGCATGACAAAGGAGTGCAGTGCTGTGCTGCAAAAGAAGATACCATAAAAACTGAAAGATCCAGGGAGTTTTACTATACCTTACACTATTGGGTCTTTAAATGTTACTAAAGCTCCTTGTGATCTTGGTGCTTCTATTAACTAATGCCTTTATTTGTCTATAGGAAGCTTGACATTGGAGAAGTGCAACCTACCACTATTGCTTTGCAACTAGCTAATAGATCCTTGCCTTATCCTAGACGTATTGTTGAAGCTATGTTAGTTAAAACTGACAAATTTATCTTCCCTGCAGTTTTGTAGTTTTGGACATGGAGGAGGACTCTGAGATTCCTATTATTCTTGGGCGCTCATTCTTAGCAACTGGGAAGACCATTATTGATGTCTAATAAGGGAGGTTGACTCTAAGGGTGAATGATGAGAATGTTGTCTTTGATATTTACAAATCCTTGAGTCATCATGATGAGGGTAGTACTTGCCATGCAATAGATATAATTGATCATACTATTTATGAGCATGTTGAGGTTATGTTGGCTACTGATCATTAAGAACAAAGCATGATAGATTTTGATTTTGAGAATGTGGGTACTATCTTTAATGAAATTGCTTTGTATGCTAAGTTGTTAGATAACATGCCAATATGCACTAAGATGTATAAACCAATGCCTCTAGCTCCTTTGCATGTTATAAATAATGTTGAAAAACCTGTTATTGAATTAAAGGTGTTATCTCCTCACTTGAAATATGCATTCTTAGATGATTTGCCTTCTTTTCCTGTTATCATATCTTCTGATTTAAATTTTGTGGAAGAAAAAAAATTGTTGAGTGTTAAGGGATCATATGTCTGCCATTGGTTGGTATATTGAGGATCTTAAAGGTATTAGTTCGTTGTTGTTGACAGTCTAAAGTCCCCGGCAACGACGCCAAAAACTTGTTGTGGGATCTTATTAAGCTAATTATTATGCGTTCAACATGTTTAATACTCTACGTTACTAATCTGTCAAGTTTCCTATCCTTCACCCAAGTATAAGCAAAGATTGACGTTTTCTCGGTGAGTCTAAGGTCGGACATAGGGACTGATAAGCACTTAAAAAGTGTTTTCTATCCTCTCAAATTAAGTGAGTTTATATTAGATTTCACTTATTTGCTAGTGGTTTTTAGGTTAAAATGAGGAAAATTAGAAGAAAAGACCCAAAAGATCAAAACCGAGCAAGAATACGGCAAAAAAAGAGATGAAAAACTCAAAATGGCAAAAATTAGGGCAGCGCTGTGGCGCCGAGATGGCGGTGCCACGACGCTAAAACCCGAGAGCAAGATATTGTGCACGCTGCCCTAGTGCCGCGACGCTCAGCGCCGTTCCAAAAGTTTCAATAGCGCCGCGGCGCCAGTTTTCCATAAATGAAAATAGGTTATTTTTGGTAAGTTTTTGGGCGGTAAACTCTATAAATTTGGGGGTTTCCAGCAGCCCTAAGTATCGAAAAAAAGAGTAAATCAACTATTAATTTACAGACCTAAAGAGGCACAAAAAAGAGAGAATTGAGTAAGAGTTCATAAAAGAGTTCAAAGAGTGAGTTAGTTGCAAGGAAGTGGGAAAGAGTTTGGGATAGTCGTGATGCCATTCGAATTCCGACGTGAGACCCAAGGAGATCGCAACGGTGCTACCTCAATCAAGACCTTATTTTCAGTAGAGTTTCCTTTTATTTACACTCTTTCTTAGTTTATTTTGCTTAAACATGTTGCTTCAAGCTATAAGTGGCTAAACTCTTTAGTTTTAGGGTTTTGATGAATTGTTTATAAATTTATGTTGATCTTGTAGACTTTCATAGTTTTGTTGGAATAATTATGCTTTTCATTGTTATTGTTTTTAATTATTGTGGATTGGCCATCTTTGTAAGCCCCGTACTTGTTATTGAGAGAAGGTAAGTCAGAGAATTATAGGGAGGCGAGTAAAGAAAATTGGCCAAGTTGTGGGAGAGTAAAAATGGTTAAGTGTTGGTCATATGATGGGTGACCATGCATTGAAGGTATGTATAAGCTGCCAAGAGTGGCTTCTGGTAGGCATGCGTTGAAGAAGGCAGCTCGGCGTGGAAGTTGATGTGAAGGAAGAAGGGTGCAATATACGTTAATTGAAGTACGCGTTGAAGGTTAAGTGCTAGGAATTGGCATTGTTATGCGTTGGAAAGGCCTATGTGTTGAAGGATGGTACGCGTCGGGCATAAAAAAGTGGCCGAGAGGGCCATGCGGTAATCGGCTATTCGGCGTTAAGCAATCAGTGGCATAGTAAGTTGAGACTATGCATTGCCAAAGCCATGCACGGAAGGTTGCGTTGGCTAATTCCAAAAGGAGGATGATGTTAAAGCTAGTAAGTCGGTAATTTATATTGCCACATAAAGGAGTGCATCGAATAATTAAGCCTTTTTGGATATATTTTCGAACTCAGATTAACTCCATTTCGTAGACAAACAACGAGGAGAGGTAGAAGAAGGTGCTTATATCGAATTCGAGTAGAAATCAGATCAGTTTCATGATGATTTTGAAGCTGGAATCAGAAGCTTGATTGTTACTGATAGATTTGGACACCAATCGGTATTTGAAGGAGAGTGAACCATGGACGTTGAAGCTAGAACTGAAATTTTGAGGTTAGTAAGTTGAGTCAATTCTTAGCAACTTCCATGAAGGATGTTTAAACTAAATCCAAGCAAAAATGTGTTAATGTCTAGAAAGAAGTAAGCAGAGTTGAATTGCTAAGCAAATCAAGGCAGCGGAAGTTATTTGGGAATAATTCTCAAACGAAGACGAGTCATGGTCTGAAATTTTGAGGTAAGCTAGGAAACTCACTACTTTACAAGATTATAGAAGAAGGGGAGTTCTGATTTTGCCTGTAATATAGTTTTTAGCAGGATAAAGGAAGAGTTTGAAGGGAAGGAAGGAAAACTATGATATCAAGTGTCGCTAGACAGTGGTATCGCTAAGGAGCTGGAGAGTGAGCAGTGGAACGAGTGTCGCTGATAAACGCAAAGGAGCTCTGCGTCTCACAACTCTCACTGAAGTCTCGCTAGGTATCGCTCCTTAAGGTGATATCGCTAGTCTAGTTTCACTCTGGTTTCGCTAGTACAGTATCTAATAGTGTGCATTTCACTGGTAGTCTCGCTAGTGACATAGAGTATCGTTAGTTATTGATAAGCATACTTAATGATTATGAAAAAGGAGTTCAAAGGAAATCTAATGTGAGAAATGTGTTTTTACAGGCCAAGAAGAGCTCGGAAACGCATATAATCCGCTTGGGGCCTAAGACAAATCGTGAGTGACTTTCTAATTTATCCAAGGATTATCTTTAATATTGCGCAAGTGAAAATAAGGGTAATATATGAACTCTTGTATGTGGGTTATCTAAATGCAAACCACTGCCGAAGGACCATGTGTGAAGGCCTGTGGAGATATGATATATGATACACAGTGTTGAGGGACCATTAGTGATTCTATTTTCTATTTAATGATAATGAAAAAAAAATTGTCAAAATGGAATTCCGACCATTTCCTCTAAACATCTTATATGGATAAGATACCCTAGATAATAGTAATCGTTTATGTTCGGGGGTTTACATATACTCATACTCGCTATTATAATTTTAATTAAGAGGGATTTTTTTATGATTATGGAAATGAATCAATACAGATGGATTAGTAATCATTAGTTATGTATCAATTTTGATTTATTTAGGTAAGGTATCCATTTTGGGATTGTTTTCTTATATCATTAGGGAAACCGAATTTTCAATTTCAATCCAAGAATCATTTATGAATTCACAGTCAATAGTTAAAGTTAACGGTTCCCATTTGTCCTGAATTTTGGCTTTTGTGACTGGATTTCGATTGAGATAGTTTCCAATGCCGAAGGACCTTGTGGGAAGGCATATGAAAACCAGTGTATGATGGCTCAGTGCTGAGGGACCACGAGTGAAGGCACTTGAGCAGTGAATTAATAATGAAACTTAGTGATGAGGGACCAAATGAGAAAGCACTTGAAAGTTGAAACGCCGAGGGAAGAAATGTGAAGGCGTATAATGTGTGAATACTAGTAATTGAATTATGAGGTTAATAGTGTTGAGCTCTGCTCCGCTGCTTATTAGATAAATATTTATGCTATCTTGTTAAATGGCTTGAGTGACCAGATAATCTATACTAATAAGCTACATAGTAGTTTTATGATTAGCATTAACTCAGGGATTAAATTGTGATTGATAATTTAGTCACTCACTAGGCTTTAAGCTCACGCTTTCTTGTTTATTGTTTTCGTTTCAGGTAGCGAGCGTGTCCGGGACGCCTAGCCTACAAAAGATCCTCATTTGGGCTTACTTGGTTTTAGTTCTCTGGGATAGTTGTAAATACTCAGTCTAAGTACATATTTTGTCATATGTGATCCTTGTGGCATAACAAATGTGGTTTTTGTATTGTATGCTGAACAAATACACATTTATGATAAATTATGAGCTAAGAACCCTTATGTAAAACTTATGTTTACCTTATAATGTTTCACTAGCATAAAGTTTTGTACATTTGATCTGGTATTGAATTGTGTTTCAAGATATAAGATGACGTGTATGTGAGTAGGTTGCACCTACTCCTAGGTTAGGAAGGTAATTGGGAGGGGGGTGTGACATGTTGGTATCAGAGCATAAGATTTTGGGCTGTGAGATCATGCATAGTAGTTAGGAACATGCAATAGTAAATTGATAACATACTATGTTATAGGAACATGCCCAGAGGAACTAGACGAGGTAGGCGGGAAGGCGCCGAGACATCGCGTGCTACCGGAAAGGAGAGGCAAATGTCTGAAGGAGAATCTAGTAATCCTCAGGTGAGTATTAATATGGAAGAATAAGTCTTTAGCAGAATAGCACAGAGATTGATAACTAGTATGGAATCAACTCAGAGAGATCCTAAGAGGAAGTTTGGAATAGAACGGTTTAAAGCCCTGGGTGCCCAAGTGTTTGAAGGCACCACAGATCCTGCAGAAGCTGAAGCATGGTTAAATCAGATATAGAAATGTTTCAGAGTTATGCATTGTCTATCGAACAGGAAACTTGATTTAGCCATTTTCATGCTCCAGAAAGGGGCTGAAGATTGGTGGCGTTTGACTGAGCATCGGAACTTAAATGTGGGCTCTTTAACATGGGCAGATTTTAAGAAATCTTTTCAAGAAAAGTACTATGCAAAATCTTATTGCGACAAGAAAGGGAAGGAATTTCTAAATCTAGTATAGGGGAATATGTCAGTTGCTGAATATGAGAAGAAATTCATTGAACTTGCCAGGTATGCCCTGGCATTAGTAGCAGAAGAAGCAGATAAGTGCAAGCGGTTCGAGGAAGGCTTGCGCAGTGAAATCCGAACACCCAGTAACGGCAAGCACGGAATGGATTGATTTTCCAAAATTAGTAGAAGCAGCTATTGTGTTTAATTCTTGTGGATTGGCCATCTTCACATGTTAGGTTAGATGTATGATTGAGAGATTGTATGTTTGACTTGATCTATAACAATGAATTATTGTTAATCTATCACGAGAGTAGTTAGGTTGACAACAAAAGTTGCTAAAGACTATTCTTAATGCCATGTAATTTGTATTGGTTTCTAGAGATTAGTAATTAATCGAGCTGCATGAGAAAATGTTGTTTTTGAGAGAAAATAACTTGGAATTAAGTTTCTAGACTTAGGCATATGAGCTACATAAAATCTATAATATTGCTGATGAAATAAAAAAGGATTCATTACCCTAGAACTCTCTTTGACTCTTGTGTTTCTCACTTTATTGCTTTCCTTATTTGGTTTATATTTTCCATAATTAACAACTTCCATTCCAATCCTCAAATAAAATTGATTCGATTTTAGAATAGCTGAGTAACATAAACATTCGCAATTGGATCTCCAATGGAACGATATTCGGACTTTACCGCCTTATATTATAACTTGACCCGTACACTTGCGATTAACACTCAAAGTGCACATCATTTTCCACTTAGCTGACTTTGCTGTGTCACATACCTTACCATTTTCCACATTTTAATCTAGTATACATGTTATCGTTCTTTAGTTAGACGCATCATTCTCAACTACTTTTGGTTACCACTCCAACTCTAATAATCCAACGAATTATAAACTCATTGAGTATACCTATTTCTTTGCTTCTACTTGGGTTAATAATAGGAAAACTTGACAGATCACAAACGCATAACATTAAGCATGTTCAATGCATAGTATGTTAAACGCATAGGAAGCTTAATAATAATAGATAGACGCAGTAACAAGTTTTGCACTTCAGATCTGCATCACAACATCAGTCTCGCTAGATGTTGCTAATTGGTTTTTGTCTCAGAAATCTCGCTTGTCTCACTGGTGTCGCTACTCTCGCAAGTGTCGGACTCACCGAGTATACCTATTTCTTTGCTTATACTTGGGTTAAGAATAGGAAAACTTGACAGATCATAAACGTATAACATTAAGCATGTTCAACACATAGTACGTTAAAAGCATAGGAAGCTTAATAATAATATATAAATGTAGCAGCAAGTTTTTGCACTTTAAATTTGTTGCACAACAACATTTAGCCACTCATAGTTTGAAGCAACGTGTTCAAACAATATAAACAAAGAAAGAATGTAAAGAAAGGGAAACTCTACTGAAAAGGGGCTCTTGATTGAGGTAGCACCGTCACAATCTCCTTGGCTCTCACTTTGAAACTCGAACGGCACCACGACTCTCTTGAACTCTTTTCCTTTTCCTTGCAACTAACTCACCCTTTGAACTCTTTTATGAACTCTCACTCAATTCTCTTCTTCTTGTGACTCTTTTGGTCTGTAATTTCGTGCTTTAGTTGATTCTTTGGGCTGCTAGAAACCCCCAAATTTATAGAGTTGGCCGCCCAAGAAAACTTTCCAAAAATACAATTTTATAAAAAAGGAAACTGGTACTGCAGCGTTGCCAAATTTGAGAGAGAGCGTTGCAGCGCTGTTGGAGAGCGCTGCGGCTGTGATGCGCAGACCTGCTCTCGGGTTTTAGTGCCGCGGTGTTGCCCCATTTTTGGCAACTTTGTTATTTTCTTCTCTTTTTCACCGTATTCTTGTTCGGTTTTGATCGTTTGGTCTTTTCTTCTAATTTTTCTCATTTTAACCTGAAAACCACCAGCAAACAAGTAAAATCTAATATAAACTCCCTTAATTTGAAAGAATAGAAAGCATTTTTCAAGTGCTTATCATGAACCAATGATAAAAACATCGAACAAAGGAAATCCCATATAACCCAAGTTAGAGTTTTCTTCAATTGAATTTTAGCCTTTTTTTTTTTTTTTATTCGCACAATTTACTTTCATGCAATTTAAGTTTCTTGCAATCAATCGTTTCTCAACCCTCCTCCCCCTTGGTTACTTGAATTGAAAACTTTCAGCTGTGAAATTTGAGGGCTCCTTGTGTTCGATCCGGCTTGCCACTACTATTGTGGGTAAGTTAGGAAAATTTATTTGGTACGGAATAGGGCGACAAAGTCCGTCCGTCAATAACATTAAGCTATGCAAATTTGATGAGCAAATATATAACTATGCCCCTTAAATGAAATTAGGCAACATGTGAGAAGGATAGGAAATGAGGATTAGCTTGTCTTATAAGGAAGAACAAATAGGATAGGAGCATCTAAAAGATAAAAACTCATAATGTGGCAATAGTATATAGTCTTCATCTCTAAACGCAATACCTGTAAGCATAAATATGCATTGACAAACATTCAATTGCATCCTCATCTTTCCAGTAATAGAATCAATAAAATAAAGAAAATGACAAATTATATCAAACTATAACATCCTAAGTTTGTATGAAATATTATTTAAATTTAATTGGTCACAAAGCTCAACCTAACTTGATTTTAGACGCCCCAAAGGAGATGAACCAAACCTATAATACCACAATGCTCAAGGCCATCAAAATGTGCAAAAATCTAGAAGCTTCCAGAAAATTCTATAAGATTCTCAAAAGTTCTAAAAAGTTCTAGAACATCCATGAATCCCCTATATATCTCTAGAAAGTTCTAGAAGATGTGTGAATATTCTAGATACCTCTAAAAAGTCCTAAAAAGTGTGTCAATATCCTAAGATACCTCTAGAATGTTCTAGAAGTGTATGAATAATCTAGATGTTTCTGGAGAATTCTATAGAAGTCTAGGAAAAGCCAGCATAATCTATAGAGAAGTATGGACTTGTATAGAAAGATATAGATTAATCTAGAGGGAAGATCTTAGCCATTGGATCAAATCAATCCTTCACCATTCATTTAGGAGGTGGATGGCTATAAATACCCCATGAGGGCTCATTGGTATCACAAGTGTCACACCCCCTCCCAGGTACCCTCCTAACCCCTAGAAGAAGGGTGATGACAGCGGACACCGACTCTCTTACGACATCCACTATCAACCATAGACTCTGCAATTTCCTAATAAACAGTTATAACCATAAACTACTTCAATATATACCACAATCAACCTGGCAAACGCACATCCTTTTCATTCAGTCATATGAAAGCATGATTACACAATAATTCCCTTAACAGTCTCTATATGTACAACACTTGAACTAGTTCGAATATTTACAATTTTTTGGAATACTAAAGACCGTTGGTAGACCCATACGAGATCTTGCGTAGGCTAAGCACCCCAGACTCGCTCGCTACTTAAAAAACAGAAAATAAGGAAAATGTGAGCTATTTTGCCCAGTGAATGACTAGTTTCATAAAACCTCTTTGGCTCGAAAACTGTCATAGTAACGGCGTTTAAACACAAAGCATATAAAATCTTAATATAAATCATAGTCATACAAATCATGCTCATTTCAATAAGAGATTCTAAAGAAAGATTCATTGATTTCAATTCAATTTCCTTAGTTAAGGCGGAGCAGAGCTCAACGCTACTCAACATTGATTATCCTTAGCTGTGTGAAGTAATCTTAACACATCAGTGTCGTACGTTCCTCAATATATACTTAGGTATCATAATCTAGGCTACCCATATGCCTTCTCCGAGTCCTTGAGCATTGGGGTCCCATTTCTATATCTAGGTTACCATTCGCCTATCCCGCCCTGCCCATCTGTGTAAGCATTGATTTTTAATCCTAAGTGTTGTGACAAACAAGTGAAATGTGACCATGCGTTGTTAGAGGAAAAGTAGCCGAGAATGAAGCAAAATTTTGGCTAAGTGTTGGCCAAGACTATGCGTTGGTGAATGAAGAGGAAGTTGAACTCTTTTAGTGGCCATGCGTGGCTGATGGAATCACGAAGGATTGTGAGCTGAAGTAGCTACCCGCGTTGGAGGATAAGTGATCATTGGCAGGGAAGAAATGTGCTTGAACCACCATACATTGGTAAGGCTATGTGCTGAAGTCAATTTGCTGCACTGAAGTCACTTTGCGTGGAAGACAGAGTGGTCTCGATGCGACGAAAATAGTGGTGTGAATGACGGAGTTGTATATGTCGAAAGTAGGAGGCTTTGAGGGCGCCATGCATTGGGTGTGGATAGTTGCTAAAGGCGTTGGAGGAGGATTTCGACGAGTGCCTTGCATTGAAGGGAGAACCCCGCGTCTGTCTACGGATGAGGGGTAAGTCTGCAACATGTATAAGATGCTTGAGAGGGTTAAGTCGGTAGTATATATATAAGTGAATAGATTGAATATTTATCATTTTTAGACATTTTCGGGAGCTTGAGTCGGTTCCATTTTTCAAACAAGCAAGAAGAGAAGGCAGAGGAAGGTGTTCTTGTAGATTTTAGGCGGAATTCCACTCGCCTTGGTGCTGAAAATAGAGCTGGAACAGAAGATTGATTGTAGTCGCACAGACTGAACAGTGGTTGAGGTTTGGAGTAAAACGAATTGAAGAGATTGAGTCTAAGGCTGAAATTTTAAGGTTAGTAAGTTAACTCAATTTTGAACAACTTTTATGAAGGATTTTTAGTCGAAATGGATTAGAAACATGAAAATTTTCAGCTGGAAATGACTAATAAGGAATTTCTGTGCAATCTATAGTAGTGCGGAGAAATCTTGCAATATCTGACGAACGAGGACAAGTTAAGCTACGAAAATTTGAGGTAAGCTAGAAGACATATTTTGCTACAAGTTTGTAGAAGAAAAGAAGTTCTAATTTTGGCTGGAATTATAACTTTTAATCGATAGCAGTGAAGAACCAAAAGGAAAAGAGGGAAGGCAGAAGCTGTGGAAGATAAGTATCGCTGGACTGCAAGTAACGCTAGAAGTTTAAGCGTGAGAAGCGAGACAGGTAACGCAGGTATTGCTAGAAGCCTTGCGTCTCACAATTCTCACTGAGTCTCGCTGGATCTCGCTGATCAAGTGATATCGCTAGTCTTGCTCACCCTGGTATCGCTAGTGGCGTGTAGTGTAATCTAGTCTCGCTCGTGGTCTCGCTAGGAGAGTTTAAACTCGCTCATTAAGGTTATTTTGATCATATATGAATGGTTAAGGTTTGTTGGTTATGGAAAGGAAGTTTAGGACAAAGCCTAACCCAAGAAATGTGTATTTTCAGGGCAAGAGGAGATAGGAAAGGTGTATAATCCATTCAAGGCCTAGAAAAGAGTTGTGAGTGACACTTCTTTTCTTGTTTTCATAATTCTTTCGTATAAGTCAGATTGGTTTTCCTTATTTGTTGATGTTTTACTAAATGATATTGAAAAGCAGATTTATGGATTGATAATGATTTATAAATGCCCTGTTTTCTCATGGAAGATTTGACTATGAACGGTTTTGTATAAAGTTTTGTAATAAACTAAAGGAAAATGTTTTAGAGGAGGCTCAATGTTGAGGGACGTTGAGAAGGCATGTGAGTTTCCCCGGGACCCAGTACTGATGGACATGGAGAAGGTACTTGGGCAACCCGCCATATTCCTATGTGCACATAGAGGTTATATGCTGGTGCGTCGAGTTTTGCTCCGCATCGAGCCTTACTTGTTTTCGACGTTGGGGCGTTGAGTTTTGCTCTATCTCAACTAAGGAAAAGTATCGTAACCGTACTATTTTACTTACGAATGGTTTAAAAACCACATATGATTTTATAAGGGCATTTAAACGTGATTTAATCAATTGAAATGATATGATTCTATGTTTTACTCATGATGCCAGAAATTGTTTAAAGCTTAAAGGTTTTTATACAAAATTAGTTTTATTAAATTAGTCACTCACTGAGCTATTGGCTTATGTTTTCAAGTTTTCTTTCCCCTCCAGGTAGCAAGGACGTTCCTGGTGCATTGTCTATGCCAACTCGCCCTGCTTAAGCTTCGAGTTTCCAGAAATAGTTTATTTTCTCGTTGTTGTACGTGTAAATAACCTAGCACTGGTTGCATGTAGATTTAGTTGTTTACAAGTGAGTTATGAGAAAGCATGTAATAAAAGTGTACTCTGTACAGGAAGGAATGTTATATTATGATCATGCGTTAAAATGGCTGGATTCTATGAATGTATATGTATGGAATGTTTATATAGGAAGTTATGTAAGATGAGACAATATGCGTCACAAGAGGGGTGATGTATATTGTCTTCACATCTCCTTTCAGGTTAAGTAGGTAATCAGGGAGGGGGTGTGACAATATGCCTTCTCTGAGTCTTTGAGCATTGGGGTCCCATTTCTATGCTCAGGCTACCCATTGGCCTTCTCCAAGTCCTTGGGCTTTGGGTGTCATTTCAAAGATTTTACAAATACTCAAAATGTTTTGAAAACATCATATTATGAATTCATAAGTTTCACATTTCCCAAACATTTCATAAAATCAGATATTATTGTCAGCATGCTTTTCATAACTTCATTAATCAAGAAACAGCATGCTTTTCATAAATTCACGCTATGCACATAAAACTCATAAGTTTCAATCATAATATCATGCTTTCAAATCATCATAAAATATCCGAGTTACACCATCTCTGTAAGCACCTAATTGGTAAGCACGTTCAAAAGCTTTAAGTGAATTAGTAATTAATAATCTCATATTGTAAATAAATAAAAAAAAAAAGAAAGAAGGAAGAGGAAAACTAAAAAGCGAAGAAGACAAAAAA
>QLSR01000100.1:3015045-3128536 GCA_031780015.1 Citrullus colocynthis | reverse complement strand
AAAAAAAAAAAAAAAAAGAATTAGAACTAAAAAGAAGAAAGGAGAAGAAAAAGAAAAGAAGAAGAAAGGATAAGGATGAGAAGTTGGTTATAACCTTTCATTAGACAGAAAATTTTGCCGACTTCTTTCTATTCATTTCCAAACAAATTTCTATGCTATTTTTTCAGCTGCACATTGTGGAGTGGTTGAAGAAGAGTTCTAGGGCAAATGCGTGCAAGGTTTTGGAAGGTTTCATGGTAAAACTGAAGCTGAAACAGAACCTTCATCTGCTGTCACATAGCTCGAACCAGGTTTGGTGTTTGGTAAATATTGAGCCGAAGAGATTGAATTTTGGGCTGAAATTTTAAGGTTAGTAAGTTAGCTCAATGTTGAACAACTTTTATGAAGGATACTTGAGTTGAAATGGATTAGAAACATGTAAACTTTTAGCTGGAAGTTACTGATACGAAATTTCTGTGCAATCTGGAGTAGCGCGGAGAAAACTTGCAATATCTGACTAACCAAGACGAGTTAAGCCACGAAATTTTAAGGTAAGCTAGTAATCATGTTTCTCTACAAGTTTGTAGAAGGAAAGAAGTTCTAAATCTGGCTGGAAATTGACATAAGTGAGAACAAACAGGAAAGAAGGAAACTCTGCTGTCGGGTGTCGTTAGGAAGTGGATAACGCTGAGGAATTGGAGCGTGAGTAGCGACACTAGTCTCGCTGGTTGTGCAAAGGAGGTTTTTCTCTCACAAATCTCGCTGGCTCTCACTCGGTATTGCTACTCAGGTAGTCTCGCTGGTCTCGCTTATGCTGGTGTCGCTAGTGCCGTGTACCTGTTGTGTAATTTCGTTAGTAATCTCGCTTGTAAGGTGAAATCTCGTTGGTAATCTTACTAGTGACATAGAATCTCGCTTATTATGTGTATTTTAGGAAAGAAAGGGAGTCTCGGTGGTGAATCATGATTAGGGTTTAAGTATGTAAGCACTGACTTGTAATACCAAGTGTTGGGGAGAGCAATGCGATTGAGGTTATGCGTTATTAGAAGAAGTATAGCTGAGAAGTAGCCAAGAAGTAGAGCAAAATTTTAGTTAAGTGTTAGCCAAGACCATGCGTTGGTGACAGTAGCGGGAAGTTAAATTATTTGAGAAACCATGCGTTGTTGATTGAATCAAGAAGGGTTGTGAGATGAAGTAGTCGTCGCATCGAAGGATAAGTGATTATTGGCGGGAAAAGAATATGCTTGAACCATGCGTCGAAGTTACCATGCATCAAAGAAACCCATGCGCTGAAGTCACATTGCGTCCAAGATAGAACGGTCCTGACGCGATGAAGCTAGTGGTGTGAATGACTATGTTGTATGCGTCGGAGGTAGGAGGCGCCGAGAACACCATGCGCTGAGAATGGTTAGTTGCTAAAGACGCTGGAGGAGAACATAGACATGAATGCCTTGCGTCAAAGGAAAGACCAGCGCCAGCCTACGGGTGAGGGGTAAGTTGGCATTATCATCTTGGTACTTGTGAGGGATAAGTCGGCAGTATATATATAGGTAAGTCTAATCACTTTCAGACATTTCAAGAACTTAAGTCGGTTCCATCTTTCAGAGAAATCACAAGAAAAGGAAGAGGAAGGTGTTCTTTTAGTTTTTGGACGAAATCTCACTCGTTTTGGTGCTCAAATCAGAGCTGGAACAGGAGACTGATTGATCGTAGATGCACAGACTGAATAGTGGTTGATGTTTGGAGTAGAACGGCTCAAGGAAGCCGAGTTTGGGGCTGAAATTTTGAGGTTGGTAAGTTAACATAATTCCTAACAAGTCTTATGAAGGATGGTTAAGCTGAAATTAAAGTTAATCACATGAATCTTTAGGTAAAAGCAGCAACTACAGGACTGCTATGCAATCCAGAGCAACGCGAAGTGATTTTGACATAACTGGAAAACGAAAAAGAGTTAAGCCTTGAAATTTTGAGGTAAGTTGTGGGACTTAATTCTTTACAAGTTTGTAGAAGGGAATAAGTCTTAAAATGGGCTGGAAATGCGTTGTTAGCAGGGATTAAGCAGGGAGATCAAGGCTGTAGCAGTCAGCTTTGTTAAGGAGTAGTTAAAGCTCAACGTGGGTATAACAGCAGAAGTAAACTGCACACAAAGTGTCCTTGGAATCAAGGTATAACAGAAGGGTAAGGAACAATTAGTAGCTAAAGCTTCAGTGTTAAGTTTGAGAATAAACCTATGAGAGCCTAACCGCGTGACGAGTTACAAATGTTGTGCGTGTAATGAGTTACTGTTTATGTTTTGATGAATGGAAAAGAAGTATAACAAGAGAAAATATCTATTTCAGGCCAAGAGGAGATAGGAAAGGCGTATAATCCACTCAAGGCCTAGGAAGAATTGTGAGTGACACTTCTTTTACTTCAAAACAATTTTGTTGAACATGACAGTTCGGTTTTCTAATGAAATGTTATTGATATAATAATTGCCCTGTATTCTTATGGACGATTTGTATACGAACGGTTAGTATAAAATGTTGCTTCTAAAAAAAGAAAATGTTCTAGAGGAGGCTCAATGCTAGTAAGGCATGTGAGTTACCCCGGGACCCAGTACTTGGGCAACCCGCCTATAAAATGTTTTAGAGGAGGCTCAATGCTGAAGGACATGAGAAGGCATGTGAGTTTCCCCGGGACTGTAAGCACTGACTTGTTAAACCAAGTGTTGGGGAGATCTATGCGATTGAGGATATGCGTTGCTGGAGGAAAAGTAGCTGAGGAATACAGCAAATTGTGGTTAAGTGTTAATAAAAACCATGCGTTATTGATTGAATCACAAAGGGTGTGAGCTGAAGCAGTCGCCGCATTGAAGAATAATGGATCATTGGCGGGGAAAGAAATATGCTTGAACCATGCGTTGAAGTCATCAAGCACCGAAGACAGCCATGCGTTGAAGTTACCATGCGTCAAAGATAACTATGCGCTGTAG
This sequence comes from Citrullus colocynthis, assembly GCA_031780015.1. Lineage (NCBI taxonomy): Eukaryota > Viridiplantae > Streptophyta > Magnoliopsida > Cucurbitales > Cucurbitaceae > Citrullus > Citrullus colocynthis. Next base: position 3,125,583 of record QLSR01000100.1, on the reverse strand, counting down.
TCACATTGCGTCCAAGACAGAACAGTCTTGACGCGATGAAGCTGGTGATGTGAATGAAGATGTTGTATGCGTCGGAGGTGGGTGGTGCCGAAAACACCATGCGCTGAGAATGATTAATTGCTAAAGAAGTTGGAGGAGAACATAGGCATGAGGGCCTTGCGACGAAGGAAAAACCTGTGCCAACCTACGGTGAAGGGTAAGTCGGCATTATCACCTTGGTACTTGTGAGGGATAAGTCGGCAGTATATATATATAGGTGAGTTTAATTATTTTCAGACATTTTGAGAACTTAAGTTAGTTCCATCTTTTGGAGAAACCATTAGAGAAGGGAGAGGAAGGTGTTCGTATAGTTTTTGGGCGAAATTTTACTGGTTTTGGTGCTCAAATCCGAGCTAGAACAGAGGACTGATCATAGACGCTCAGACTGAACAGTGGTTGTTGTTTGGAGTAGAACGGCACATGGAAGCCGAGTATAGGGCTGAAATTTTGAGGTTAGTAAGTTAACATAATTCCTAACAAGTCTTATGAAGGATGGTTAAGCTGAAATTGAGGATAATCACATGAATCTTTAGGTAAAAGCAGCAACTACAGAACTGTTATGCAATCCGGAGCAATGCGGAGTAATTTTGGCATAACTGGAGAACGAAAAAGAGTTAAGCCTTGAAATTTTGAGGTAAGCTGTGGAACTTAATTATTTACAAGTTTGTAGAAGAGAAGAAGTCTTAATATGGGCTGGAAATGCGTTCTTAGCAGGGATTAAGTAGAGACAGCAAACTGTAACAATCAGCTTTGATAAGGAGAAACTAAGGCTCAAGTATTGATATAACAGCAAGTGAGCTGCACGTAAGGCTTGTTCTTGAAAATCAAGGTATAGCAGAAGGGTAAGGGATAACTTGTAGTATGGAATTTAGAGTTAAGGCTTGAGGATAAACTAATGAAAGCTTAACCACATGATGTATTATAAACACTGAGCATATGATAAGTTGTTGTGTACGTTCTTGTGAATGGAAAAGAAGTATAACAAGGAAAAATCTTTGTTTCAGGCCAAGAAGAGATAGGAAGGGCTTATAATCCATTTAAGGCCTAGAAAGAGTTATGAGTGACATTTCTTTTACCTTAAAATGATTTTGTTGAACATAATAGTTCGGTTTTCCAATGAAATGTGAATTTCTGATTAAATGCTTATGAGACAAACATTATGTTCTTAAAGTTATTGAAAAGCATGTTGATGAGATGTTATTGATTGAATAATTGCCCTGTATTCTTATGAACGATTTGTATACGAATGGTTTGTATGAAATGTTGTTTCTAAAAAGGAAAAAGTTTTAGAGGAGGCTCAATGCTAATAAGCATGTGAACTTCCCCGGGACCCAATACTCAAGGACATAAGAAGGTACATGGGCAACCCGCCATATTCCTATGTGCACATAGAGGTTATATGCTGGTGCGTTGAGTCTTGCTCTGCATCGAGCCTTGTATGTTTTCGACGTTGGGGTGTTGAGTTTTGCTCCACTTCAACTAAGGGAAAAATAGTATATCTAAATTGTTTCCTTACGATTGTTTAAAAATCATGTATGATTTGATAAGGGCAATTAAATTTGTTTTAACTAAGGTTTGAAGTGATTACATGTTTTATATTTGATGTTGAACACAATTTTACTACTGATGATTTCCGAACTAAAATGGCTTTGTTAAAATTGTCACTTACTGGGCCTTTAGCTCATGTTTTCAATGTTTTCTTTTCCCCCAGATAGCAAGGACGTTTCTGGTGCTTTGCCTACTCCCACTCGCCCTGCTTAAGCTTCGAGGCTTTGAATAATTTGACTTGTTGAGGTGTTGGTTGAATGTTAAACCTTTATACTTATTAGGTGGCATGTAGATATGTCTGTAAAATTACCAGGGGTTGAACTATGGGTTGTGTAAGGACATGTAATAGAATTGAGAAAAATTTTGTTTTGGCTTGTATATACTCTTCCATGTGTGATGTTTAATATGTTTTGGAATCTAGAGATTACAAGGTGAATAGTTCAGAATGTGTGTGAGGGAATGGATGGTATGCGTTACAAGAGGGGTGATGTATACTATCCTCACATCTCCTTTCAGGTGGTGCAGGTAACTTGGGAGGGGGTGTGACACCCAGTACTGAAGGACGTGGAGAAGGTACATGGGCAACCCACCATATTCCTATGTGCACATAGAGGTTATATGCTGGTGCGTTGAGTCTTGCTCCGCATCGAGCCTTATATTTTTTCGACGTTGGGGTGTTGAGTTTTGCTCCACTTCAACTAAGGGAAAAGTATTGTATCTAAACTGATTTCTTATGATTGTTAAAAATCATGTATGAATTGATAAGGGACAATTAAGTTTGCTTTAACTAATGTATTTAAAGTTATTGCATGTTTTATGTTGATGTTGAACTCAGTTTTACTACTGATGATTTCCGAAATAAAATGGTTGTTAACATTGTCACTCACAGGGCCTTTAGCTCATGTTTTCAATGTTTTCTTTCCCCTCCAGGTAACAAGGACGTTTCTGGTCCTTTGCCTACTCCCTCTTGCCCTGCTTAAGTTTCGAGTCTCCGAAAAATCTGACTTGTTGAAGTGTTGTTTGTATGTTAAACCTTGATTAGGTGGCATGTAGATATGTATGTACAATTACTAGGGGTTGAACTATGAGTTGTGTAAGGACATGTAAAAGAGTTGAGAAATTTCGTTTTTGGCTTGTATATACTTTTCTATATGTGACGTTTAAAATGTCTTAGAATGTGGAGATTACATTATGAACAGTGTAGAATGTGTGTGAAGGAATGGATGGTATACGTCACAAAAGGGGTGATGTATACTGTCTTCACGTCTCCTTTCAGGTTATGCAGGTAAATTTGGGAGGGGGTGTGACAAAGTATGCACGTTTAATGATCATGTAAAGGAAGTTTAAGGAAAGCGTAACGTGAGGAATGTGTATTTACAGGCCAAGAAGAGCTCGAAAAGGCATATAATCCGCTCAGGGCCTAAGGACAAGTTGTGAGTGACACTTTTCTTTCTTTGAAAACAAATTTATTGAAAATGTTTAGTTTGGTTGTTCTTATGAGATATGGCTTTGAGATGAACTGTTTTCTTGAAAAGCATGATGTTTGATGATATTGTTTACAAGGCACGTTTTATATGTTTTCTATAAGACGTTGAATGACATCTTGTGAAATGTTATTTATCGTGATATATTTGATTTTTCATGAAAGGTTTTCATGTGAACTATTTACGTATAATATTGGTTTCTAAAATGTTTTAGAGGAGGCTCAATGCTGAAGGACATGAGAAGGCATGTGAGTTTCCCCAGGACCCGGTACTGAAGGACTCGTAGAAGGTAGTTGGGCAACCCGTCATATTCCTATGTGCACATAGAGGTTGTGACGTTGGGTGTGTTGAGTCTTGCTCCACCCCAACTAAGGTTGTTATCGACGTTGAGTGCGTTGAGTTTTACCCCGCCTCAACTAAGGATGTTTTCGACGTTGGGTGCGTTGGGTCTTGCTCCGCCCTGACTAAGGGAAAGTTTTGAGAACGAACTGATTTTCGTGTACGATCATTTTGGCATGAACATATGTGATCTATTTACGTTGTTGAAATTATGATTTTACAGAAATGATTATTTGAATCATGTTTACGTTTATAGCGTTATTATGATTTTAACATGCCTGTTTTCGAACAAAAGATAGTTTTACTAAATTAGTCACTCACGGGGCTTTTAGCTCACATTTTCCATGTTTTCTTTTCCTCTCAGGTAGCAAGGACGTTCCTGGTGCATTGCCTACTCCAACTCGCCATGCTTAAGCTTCGAGTTTCTAGAAACAGTTTTATTTTCTTGTCGTTGTACGTGTAATTAACTTAACACTGGTGGCATGTAGATTTAGTTGTTTATAAGTGGGTTATGAGAGAGTATGTTATAAAAGTATACTGTGTATAGGAAGGATTATTATATTATGATCATGCGTTAATATGGCTGAATTCTATGAATGTATACGTATGGAATGTTTATACAGGAAGTTATGTAAAATGGGACAATATGCGTCACAAGGGGGTGATGTTTATTGTCTTCACATCTCCTTTCAGGTTAAGTAGGTAATTAGGGAGGGTGTGTGACAATCTCAATGAAAACATTTTTAAAAAGAAAAGTGTCACTCACTACTTGTCCTAGGCCCTAAGCGAATTATACGCCTTTCTTAGCTCTTCCTTGCCTGAAAATACACATTTCTCAGGTTAGGCTTCCCTAAACTTCCTTTCCATAACCAACAAACTTTAACCATTCACATTTGATCAATAAACTTTAATGAGCGAGATTCAACTCTGCTAGCGAGACCACTAGCAAGACTGGACTACACTACACGGCACTAGCGATACCAGGGTGAGCAAGACTAGCGACACTCACCTTGATCTTTCAAGAACCCTTTGTAGAGCTTCCAGATGTCCTTCTCTTGTCTTGGCAGCAAGACCCAGCGATACCCAGCGAGAATTGTGAGATGCAAGGCTTCTAGCAACACCTGCATTACCCGTTTCGCTTCAAATTGCTTAGCAAATATGTATCAGTCAAGTTCACCATAAAGTTTACATATTTCCCTTCAAATTTAGTTCAAACATCCTTCATAAAAGTTGTTAAGAATTGAGTTAACTTACCGACCTCAAATTCTCAACCATAACTCGATCTCTACAAGAAGCTATTCTCCAAATGCCGAACGTTGTTCAGATTGCATGACAGCAATCAATCCTTCTGTTCTAGCTCTAATTACACCACAAGATCGATCATAATTCTGCACGAATTTGCTCTAGACTCCTTCCTCTACCTCTCTTCGTCCCTCAGCTGAAATATGGGATCTATTGGAGCTTTTGAGACGAAGAAAATGATTGAAAACTTAGCTTAACACATTTAAACAAACTGCCGACTTATCTCCACTTTCTCTTTTATTTTTATTTTATGTTATTTAATTTTATTTCCCGCCAAACAGAATAACGCAACCAATAACATACTTGGACACTAACTTGAACGCCTAGCAAGCTTGGATGCATCGCAAGTCTGGATGCTTGGTTGGTCGCATCGAACCATGCGTCTGAACCATAGCATCATTGAACGCATACTTCACCAATGCCAACGCAATCTCACTACCGAATCTCCACCAACGCATAGCTGCTGGTCCAATAACCTCATCACATAGCAAGTTGGACGCATCCTTCAATAAGCCAACACTTCAACTTTCATGCTTTGGCTCGGCTACACAGTTTCTTCACTATTTTCAGCCATTACTCAAGCTCACTCTCATGAACTCTTGCTTCAATCAACCAACACATAGGCACACCTTCAACACTTAACAACTCATGCCTTAAGGCTCTCGGCTATTCTTTACTTACTTCCTTCAGCTTGTCATCTTCCATAATCATTCTTTTTAGATTGTTAACTTCCAAAGCTAAGTGTGAGACTTACAACAAGGTTGAAAATAACCACCCAAATCTCTCACCCATAAGCCCTCATAAAAGATCTCCCAACTTTCTTGCATAAACTTTCTATTGAAGTCTTCTCACATCATTCCAAGCTAGGTATAAGAAAAAAATAGGAGCACTTAAGAGGTAAGTAGCTTATCTCACCCTCTCTTTAAATGTTCTTATGGTAGTGTACTTTGATGTTGATTGCGCATGATGAGATTCGAATTTGCATGATAGATGACTTATTGTGGAAATAGAAGAGCATTATCTTGAGTCAAATTAATTTAAGTCCCTCTTAAAATGTAAGCACTAACTTGTAATACCAAGTGTTGGGGAGAAGCAATGAGATTGAGGCCATGCGTTGCTAGAGGAAAAGTAGCCGACAAATAGCCAAAAATGAGAGCAAAAATTTGGAGAGCAAAATTTTGGCTGTGTTGGCCAAGACTATGCGTTAGTGAATGAAGAGGAAAGTTGAATTATTGGAGAAACCATGCGTTGTTGATTGAATCACGAAGGGTTGTGAGCTGAAGTAGCTACCCGCATCGAAGGATAAGTGATCGTTGGCAAGGGAAGAAATATGCTTGAACCATGCATTGAAGTCACTCTGCGTCGAAGACAGAGCGGTTTTGACGCGACGAAGTTAGTGGTGTGAATGACTAAGCTGCATGCGTCGAAAGTAGGAGGCGTTGAGAGCACCATGCGTTGAGTGTGGTTAGTTGCTGAAGGCGTTGAAGGAGAATTTTGACATGAGTGCCTTGCGTCAAAGAGAGGACGCCGCGCCAGCCTACGAGTGAGGGGTAAATCGGCAACATAAATCTCGGTGCTTGTGAGGGTTAAGTCGGTAGTATATATAGGTGAATAAATTAAATGTTTAATCATTTATAGACATTTTTAAGAGCTTAAGTTGGCTCCATTTTTCAGAGAAACCACAAGAGAAGGTAGAGGAAGGTGTTCTTGTAGATTTTGGGAGAAATTCTACTCGTCTTGGTGCTGAAAATAGAGCTGGAACTGAAGATTGATTCTTAGTCACACGGACTGAACAGCGGTTGACGTTTGGAGTAGAACGAATTGAGGAAGCCGAGTTTAGGGCTGAAATTTTAAGGTTAGTAAGTTAACTCAATTCTGAACAACTTTTATGAAGGATGTTTGAGTTGAAATGGATTAGAAACCTATAAATTTTCAGCTGGAAGTGACTGATAAGGAATTTCTGTGCAATCTGTAGTTATGCGGAGAAATCTTTCAATATCTGACGAACGAGGACGAGTTAAGCTACAAAAATTTAAGGTAAGCTAGAAGACATATTTCTCTACAAGTTTGTAGAAGGAAAGTAGTTCTAATATTGGCTAGAACTATAACTTTTAATCGACAGCAGTGAAGAACAAAAGGAAAAGAGGGAAGGGAAAAGCTGTGGAAAGTAAATATCGCTGGACTACAAGTAACGCTAAGAGTTTAAGCGTGAGAAGCAAGACGGGTAACACAGGTGTTGCTAGAAGCCTTGCGTCTCACAATTTTCGCTGAGTCTCGCTGGATCTCGCTGATCAGGTGAGTATCGCTAGTCTTGCTCACCCTGGTATTGCTAGTGGCTTGTAGTGTAATGTAGTCTCGCTAGTGGTCTCGCTAGTAGAGTTGAAACTCTCCCATTAAGGTTATTTTGATCAAATATGAATAGTTAACGTTGTTGGTTGTGGAAGGGAAGTTTAGGGAAGCCTAGCCCAAGAAATGTGTATTTTCAGGCCAAGAGGAGATAGGAAAGGCATATAATCCATTCAAGGCCTAGAAAGAGTTGTGAGTGACACTTTTCTTACTTTAAAACAATTTTGTTGTACATGATAGTTTGGTTTTCCAATGGAATATGATTTTGTGATCAAATGATTTATGAAGCATACTTTATGTTCTTAAAGTTATTGAAAAGTATGTTTATGAAATGTTATTGATATAATAGTTGCCCTGTGTTCTTATGAATGATTTGCATACGATTTGTTTGTATAAAGTGTTGCTTCTTTAAAGGAAAAACGTTTAAGAGGAGGCTCAGTGTTGATGGACTTGAGAAGGCACGTGAGTTTCCTCGGGACCTAGTACTGAGGGACATGAGAAGGTACTTGGGCAACCCGCCACATTCATATGTGCACATAGAGGTTATATGTTGGTGCGTTGAGTCTTGCTTAGCATCGAGCCTTATTCGTTTTCGACGTTGGAGTGTTGAGTTTTGCTCCACTTCAACTAAGGAGAAGTATTGCAACTAAACTGTTTTCTTATGATTTGCTGAAAATCATGTATGAATTGAGAAGGGCAATTAAGTATGTTTTAACTAGTGTATATGAAGTGATTTCATGTTTTAAACATGACGTTGAACTTAGTATTATTCCTGATGATTTTCGAACTAAAACAGTTTGTTAAATTAGTCACTCACTGAGCTGTTAGCTTATGTTTTCAAGTTTTCTTTCCCCTCCAGGTAGCAAGGACGTTCCTGGTGCTTTGCCTACTCCAACTCGCCCTGCTTAAGCTTTGAGTTTCCAGAAAATCTGACTTGTTTTGAAGTGTGGCTTGTATGTTAAACCTTATTTAGGTGGCATGTAGACCTAGATGTACATTTACAAGGTTGAACTATGGTTTGTATAAGGGCATGTGAATAAGTTGAAGATTTGAATTATCGGCTTGTATATAACTTCCTCTGTGTTATATTTGAAATGTCTTAAGGTGTGAAATGTATATTGTGGACAGTTCAGGATATTTAGTGAAGGAATGGATGGTATGCGTCACAAGAGGAGTGATGTATATTGTTCTCACATCTCCTTTCAGGTTATGTAGGTAAATTTGGGACGGGTGTGACAAAAAGTCCTCCAGGTCTTTGTCTTTCTAGCTTAACTTGCTGACAAATCAAACATCTTGCCACACATTCTGCAATTTTCCGTTTCATTCCTGGCCACCAATAATATTCTCTCAAAGTTCTCTACATCTTTGTACTACCTAGATGCATCGCATATGCATAACTATGAGCTTCCTCTAGAATAGCATTTTTCAATGTCAAGTCATTAGGGACACACGATCTTCCTTGTTTGATTAAAGCTCCAACGTTTCTTATATCGAAATCTGTTCTTTGCTTGAGATTCACCTCATTCACTATCTTTTTGAGTACAGAGTCTTCCATTTGTTTATTAACAATCTCACCCATCAAAGTGGGTCTCACCTGGAAGTGTGCAAACAAACCTCCTAACTTGTCTACCGATAAGGATGCATTTGAACTCTTTAACTCCTTTGTCAATTCTGCACTAATAATATTCAATGAAGTCTTGGCTTGTCTCGACTTCCTACTCAACGCATCAGCTACAACATTTGCTTTCCCTGGTTGATAATTTGTAGTACAATCATAATCCTTGATCAGCTCCAACATTCTCCTTTGTCTCATGTTGAGTTCTTTCTGATTAAAGATGTATTTCAAACTTTTGTGATCCGTATAGATATGGCACTTCTCTCCAAACAAATAATGCCGTCACATTTTTAGTGCCAACACCACCGCTGCCAGTTCCAAGTCATGGGTAGGGTAATTAACTTCATGTGGCCTTAACTGCCTAGAGGCATAAGCTATAACTTTACCTTTTGGCATCAGCATGCAACCTAACCTTTGACTAGAGGCATCACAATACACCTCGAACTCCTTCCCTGTCTCTGGAAGTGCTAAAATAGGTGCTGTCATTAGTCTCTTCTTTAACTCTTGAAAACTTTGTTCACATTCTTCATTCCATTCAAATTTAGTTCCCTTTTTAGTCAAACGAGTCAATGGTAATGCTATCTTGGAGAAACCCTGTACAAAACGCCGATAATAACCTGCGAGTCTTAAAAACTACGGACCTCCATTACTGTCCTTGACTATTCCCATCTGGTAATTGCCTCGGTCGTTTGAGGATCTACACCAACTCCTGTAGCAGTAACAATAAACCCAAAAACATCACCCGTTTCAGCCAAAACTCGCATTTGCTGAATTTTGCATACAATCTCTTTTCTCTCAAAGTCTGCAATACAGTTCTAAGATGTTCTGCATGTTCTTCCCTACTTCTAGAATATACTAGAATATCATTAATAAATACAATTACAAACTGATCCAAGTAAGGATGGAAAATCTTATTCATCAAGTCCATAAACATTGCTGGAGCTTTTGTCAAACAAAAAGGCATCATGAGGAATTCATAATGTCCATACCTCGTTCTAAAAGCCATCTTCGGTACATCTATCTCTCTGACCTTCAATTGATGATATCCCGATCTTAGATCTATCTTTGAGAACACTGATGCCCATCTAAGCTGATCCAACAAATCATCAATACGAGGCAAGGGATATTTGTTGCGTATAGTGACCTTATTTAACTTGCAATAGTTAATGCACAGTCTCATAGTATCGTCCTTTTTCATCACGAATAACACCGGTGCACCCCACGGAGACACACTCGGTCTAATGTACCCCTTATCTATTAGCTCCTGTAACTACACATTCAACTCCTTCAGTTCTGATGGTGCCATACGGTATGGTGCCTGCGAAATGGGCGTTGTTCTAGGAACTAGATCAATAATAAACTCCACCTCTCTATCAGGTGGTAACCCTGGCAGCTCCTCAGGGAACACATCAAGAAATTCATTTACCACAGGAATATCCTCTGGTCTTAACTTCCCGGCCTGTGTATCAACCACTAAGCAAGGTATGCTGAACAACCCTTGCCTAACAACTTCCTAGCTTTAACTGCAGATATCACACAAGTAGGAAGGAATTTCCTATCCCCCCTGAAAGTAACTTCATTTCCTTCGAATCCTCTAAACACGACTTCCTTCTGGAAACAATCCACAGTGGCTCGATATTTGGATAAGAAATCCATTCCCAATATCACATCAAACTCCTAAATATCTAAGGGTATCAAGTTGGCTATCATAGTCACACCATCAATTTCAATCACACAATCTTTATACACCTTACTAGCCACAAACACATCATCAACAGGGGTATAAACAAACAGTTCCTCAGGAAAAGATTCTAATGTACTATTTATATTCACAGCAAACATTTTAGCAATAAAAGAATGGGTAGCACCAGGATCTTTTAAAACATGGGCAGAAGTATAACATATTGAAGTGTACCAGTAACCACATTAGAAGCGTCATCAGCCTCTTGCTGAGTCATAGCAAAGACCTTTCCTTGCTGTCTTGGTTGCCCTGTAGCTCCCTTGTCACACCCCCTCCCAGATTACCCTCTTAACCTAGGAGTAGGTGCAACCTATACATATATGCGTTGTCTTGTATACTGAAGCTCAGTTGAAAACCTAATCAAATGTACAAACTTCTATACTGATGAGAACATTATAAGGTAATCATAAGTTATACATAAGGTTCCTCAGCACTAGAATTTATCATACAGGTGTATTTGTTCGGCATATGTTACAAAACCCCACACTCGTTATGCCACAGTGCTTATATACAACAAAATATGTGCTTAGACTGGTATTTACAACTATCCCCGAGTACTAAGCCAAGTAAGCCCAGACGAGGATCTTCTGTAGGCTAGGCGTTCCGGACACGCTCGCTACCTGAAACAAACAACAATAAACAAAAAGGCGTGAGCTTAAGCTCAGTGAGTGACTAAATTATCAGTTACAATTCAATCCTCAAATTTATGCTAATCATGAAACTACTATATAGCTTAATAATACAACTCACTGGGCTACTCGTGACATTTAATAGGGAAACATAAATATTTATCTGATGAGTGGCGGAGCAAAGCTCAACGCTCTTAACCTCATACTTCGACTGCTAGTATTCATATATTCATACGCCTTCACATTTAGTCCCTCGGCGTTTCAACTTTCAAGTGCTTTCTCATATTGTCCCTCAGCGCTGAGTTTCAACATTAAATCACTGCTCAAGTGCCTTCACTCAGGGTCCCTCAGCACTGAGCCATCATATACTGGTTTCTATATGCCTTCTCATGAGGTCCCTCGACATTAGAAACTATTTCAGTCAATCTCACTAGTGCCTTTACTCATGGTCCCTCAGCACTATGTATCATATATCTCCATAGGCCTTCACACAGGGTCCTTCGGCCATGGTTTGCATTTAAATAGCACACATACCGAAATTCACCGATTATATATTCTCTTCCACTTGTACATTAATAACGATAATCTTTAGACAATTTGGGAGTCACTCACAGTTTGTCTTAGGTCCCGAGCGGATTGTATGTTTTTCCGAGCTCTTCTTGGCCTGTAAAACACATTTCTCATATTAGGTTTCCTTTGAACTCCTTTTTCAAAATTATTAGGTATGCATGTTAATAACTCACGATACTCTATGTCACTAGCAAGACTACCAGCGAGATTCACACTACTGGGTGCTGCACTAGCGAAACTGGAGTGAATTAGACTAGCGATATCATCTTAAGGAGCGATACCTAGCGAGACTTCAACGAGAATTGTGAGACGCAGAGCCCTTTGCGTTTATCAGCGACACCCGTTCCGCTGCTCACTCTCCCGCTCCTTAGCGATATCACTATCTAGCGACACTTGATATCACAGTTTCCTTCCTTCCCTTCAAACTTCTTCCTTTATCCTGCTAAAAACTATATTACAGCCAAAACCAGAACTTCCTTCCTTCTACAATCTTGTAAAGTAGTGAGTTTTCTAACTTACCTCAAAATTTCAGGCCATGATTCATCTTCATTTGAGAATTATTCCCAAATAACTTCGGCTGTCCTGTTTTGCTTAGCAGTTCAACTCCGCTTACTTCTTCTTAGAGATTAACACATTTTCGTTTGGTTTTAGCTTACACATCCCTCATGGAAGTTGCTAAGAATAGATTCAGCTTACTTACCTCAAAATTTTAGTTCTTGCTTCGACGCCCTCGGTTCACTCTCCTTTAAACACCGATTGGTGTTCAAGTCTATCGGCAACGATCAAGCTTTTGGTTCCAGCTTCAAAATCATCACAAACTGATCTGATTTCTACTCAAATTCATTCAAGTACTTTCTTCCACCTCTCCTCGTTGTTCGTCTGCGAAATAGAGTTAATTTGAGTTCGAAAATGTATCCAAAAGGCTTAATTATTCGATGCACTCCTTTATATGTCAATATAAATCACCGACTTACCAGCTCTAACTTCATCCTCCTTCTAGAATTAGCCAGCGCCACCTTCCATGCATGGCTTCGGCAAGCATAGTCTCCACTTACTATGCCACTAATTGCTTCACGCCGGATAGCTGATTACCGCATGGCCCTCTTGGCCACTTCTCTATGTCCGACGCATACTATTCTTCAACGCATAGGTCATCTCAACGCATAGCGATGCCAACTTCTATCACATAGTAGCCTTCAACGCATACCTCTATTAATGCATATGGCACCCTTCTCCCTTCACATCTTTCTGCCCACCGAGCTGCCCTCTTCAACACATGCTTATCAGCAGCAACTCTTGTCAATCTTAAATATCCCTCAACACATGGTCACTCATCGCATGGCCAACACTTAACCATTTTCACTTTCCCCCAACTTAGCAAATTTTCTTCACTTACTTGCCCCATAATTTCTTTTTACTTACTTTCTCTTAATAACAAGTACAGGGCTTACATCCCTTTTGTCTTGATCCACTAGTTCCCTTATCAGCAATTCCTGCAGGTCTTTGTGGTTGACTAGCTGTAAAAGAACCAGTTCTCTGTTCAGCTTTAAATTCTTGCATCAACTGGGGACATTCTCGTTTATAGTGACCTGCTTGTCCATAATGATAACATATGTTGCCCTTACACTGTTGATGCGCACTTTAAGTGTTAACTGCAAGTGTATCTGTCGTTATAATATAAGACGGCTAAATCTGAATATCGTTCCACTAGAGATCCAATTGTGAAGGTTTAAGTTACTTAGCTATTCTACAATTGAATCAATTTTATTTGAGGATTGAATTTGAAAATTATGAGTTATGAAAAGTATAAATCAAATAAGGAAAGTATTAAAGTGAGAAACACAAGAGTCAAAGAGAGTTCTAGGGTAATGAATCCTAGTTTATTTTATCATGCAATATTATAGATTTCATGGATTTTATTGTCATTCATATGTCTAAGTCTAGAAACTTAATTCCAAGTTATTTTCTCTAAAAAACAACCCTTTCTCATGCAACTCGATTGATTATTAATCTCTTAAAACAAATACAAAATTACATGGCATTGAAAATAGTCTTTAGCAACTTTTATTGTCAACCTAACTACTCTCGTGATAGATTAACAACAATTCATTGTTATAGATCAAGTTAAACATACAATCTCTCAATCATACATCTAACCTAACATGTGAAGATGGCCAATCCACAAGAATTAAACACAATAACAATGAAAAGCATAATCATTCCAACAAAACCATGAAAGTATACAAGATCAACATAAATTCATAAACAAATCATCAAAACCCTAAAACTAAAGAGTTTAGCCACTCATAGCTTGAAGCAACATGTTTAAGCAAAATAAACAAAGAAAGAGTGTAAATAAAGGAAACTCTACTGAAAAGAGGCTCTTTATTGAGGTAACACCGTCACGATCTCCTTAGCTCTCAAGTCAAAATTTGAAGGGCACCACGATTATCTCGAACTCTTTTCCTCTTCCTTGCAACTAACTCACTCTTTGAACTCTCACTCAATTCTCTCCTTTTTTTGCCTCTTTAGGTTTGTAAATTGAAGGTTGATTCCTCCTTGATTTGATTTAATGCTTAGGGCTGCTGGAAACCCCCAAATTTATAGAGTTCGGCCACCCAAAACTTACCAAAAATAACAATTTTCATTTAAGAGAAACTGGCGCCACAGCGCTGGTCTATAGTGCCGCAGCGCTATTGAAAATTTTGGGACAGCGCCGAGACGCTGTTGGAGAGTGCTGCGTCGCTAGGGCTACATTCAGACAAGGCCGCTCTCGGGTTTTAGGGCTGCATGCACTTTTAGTGATCATGTAAAGGAAGTTTAATTAAAACGTAATGTGAGGAATGTGTATTTACAGGCCAAGAAGAGCTCGGAAAGGCATATAATCCACTCAGGGCCTAAGGACAAGTTGTGAGTGACACTTTTCTTTCTTTGAAAACAAATTTATTGAAAATGTTTAGTTTGGTTTTTCTTATGAGATATGGCTTTGAGATGAACTATTTTCTTGAACAGCACGATGTTTGATGATATTGTTCATAAGGCACGTTTTATACGTTTTCTATAAGATGTTGAATTGCATGTTGTGAAATGATGTTTACCGTGATATACCTAATTTTCATGAAAGGTTTTCATGTGAACTATTTACGTATAATATCGATTCCTAAAATGTTTTAGAGGAGGCTCAATGCTGAAGGACATGAGAAGGCATGTGAGTTTCCCCGGGACCCAGTACTGAAGGACATGAAGAAGGTACTTGGGCAACCCGCCATAATCCTATGTGCACATAGAGGTTATATGCTGGTGCGTTGAGTTTTGCTCCACATTGAGCCTTACTTATTTTCGACGTCTGGTGTGTTGAGTCTTGCTCCGCCCTGACTAAGGGAAAGGTTTGAGAACGAACTGTTTTTCGTATACGATCATTTTGGCATGAACATATGTGATTTGTTTACGTTGTTGAAATTATGATTTCACAGAAATGATTATTTGAATCATGTTTACGTTTATAGCGTTATTATGATTTTAACATGCCTGTTTTCGAAGAAAAGATAGTTTTGCAAAATTAGTCAGTCACGGGGCTTTTAGCTCACATTTTCCATGTTTTCTTTTCCTCCCAGGTAGCAAGGACGTTCCTGGTGCATTGCCTACTCCAACTCGCCCTGCTTAAGCTTCGAGTTTCCAAAAACAGTTTAATTTCTCGTTGTTGTACGTGTAAATAACTTAACACTGGTGGCATGTAGATTTAGTTGTTTATATGTGGGTGATGAGAGAGTATGTTATAAAAGTGTACTGTGTACAGGAAGGATTATTATATTATGATCATGCATTAATATGGCTGAATTCTATGAATGTATAAGTATGGAATGTTTGTGCAATAAGTTCTGTAAGATGGGGCAATATGCGTCACAAAAGGGGTGATGCATATTGTCTTCATATCTCCTTTCAGGTTAAGTGGGTATCAGAGAGGGGGTGTGACAAGTTGGTATCAGAGCAGAAAGAGTCTTGGGAATAGGATCATGCATTGTAGTGTAGGAACATGTAAATGTTTAGCCAATAGTAACATTGTGTTATCATATAGGAAAACATGCCACCTCGAAGCAGGCGAGTGAGGCAATCAGCAATCGGAACTCATCAAGCTACTGGAGATCATGGAAATATGTCAGAGGGTGAATCTAGTCATCCTCAAGTTATGGTCAATGTCGAGGAGCATATATTTACTAAAATTGCTGAAAGATTGGTTCCAAGCATTGGATCAGTGGAAGCAGATCTAGAAAAGAAATACAGTATAGAAAGATTGAAGGCTTTGGGTGCCACTACTTTTGAAGGCACTGGTGATCCTATAGAAGCAGAGGCATGGTTGAATCTGCTTGAGAAATGCAATCGTGTGTTGAGATGTCCCGATGGTAGAAAGGTAGAATTGGCAGTGTTTTTGCTCCAAAAAGGGGCAGAAGATTGGTGGAGAATTGTAGAAAGCAGGAAAGAGGATATAGGAGAAATAGGCTGGAATGAGTTTAAGAAGGCATTCCAAGAGAAGTATTGTCCAAGATTATTCCGAGATGCAAAACGGAATGAGTTTCTGAGGTTAGTACAGGGATCCATGTCAGTGGCAGAATATGAGAAGAAATATACAGAGCTGTCTAAGTATGCCATGACAATTGTTGCGATGAGATTGACATGTGCAAGAGATTTGAAGAAGGTTTACGGGAGGAGATACGTACTCCTGTGACTGCTAGTGCTGAGTGGACAGATTTCTCAAAACTCGTAGAAGCAGTTATGCGAGTTGAAAGGAGTTTGATGGAAAGGAGAACGGAACGAGAATCAGATGGAGGTAGACGAACAATCCAAACTTCGGTACTACTCAAGGGCAGTCAGGTAGGAGATTTGTACCAGGTGTATTTAGTGGAAGGAGGTTTCAAGACCAGATCGAGTGGACAGTCTAAGCACTGACTTATAATCCTAAGTGTGGAGACAAACAAGTGAAATGTAGTTATACGTTGTTAAGGGAATAGTAGCCAAGAATGAGAGCAAAATTTTGGCTAAGTGTTGGCCAAGACTATGCGTTGGGGAATGAAGAAGATAGTTGAACTCTTTGAGTGGCAAAGCGTTGTTGATGGGATCATGAAGGGTTGTGAGCTGAAGAAGCTACCCGTGTTGGAGGATAAGTGATCATTGGCGGGGGAAGAAATGTGCTTGAACCACCATGCGTTGGTGAGGCCATGCGCTGAGAGGCCATGCGCTGAAGTCACTCTGCTTCGAAGACCAAGTGGTCATAATGCGACGAAGATAGTGGTGTGAATGACTGAGTTGTATGCGTCGAAAGTAAGAGGCGTTGAGGGCGCCATGCGATATGTGTGGATGGTTGCCGAAGGTGTTGGAGGAGGTTTTTGACATGAGTGCCTTGCGTCGACGTGAGAACCCCGCACCAGCTTGCACAAGAAAGTTAAGTAGGCAATATATATATAGGTGAGTAGCTTGAATAACTAATCATTTCTAGACATTTTCGAGGAACTTAAGTAGGTTCCATTTCTCAGATAAATTACAAGGAGGGAAGAAGAAGGTGTTCTTGTGGATTTCAGATAGAATTTTACTTGTTTTGATATCGAAATCTAAGCTGGAACAGCACGATATCAGTGGATGCATAAGCCAGATAGTATCGGATGTTTGGAGTAAAACAAATCGAGGATTAAGTTGAAACTGATAATTTAGTCACTCACTGAGCATAAGCTCACGCTTTTGTTTATTGTTGTTTGTTTCAAGTAGCGAGCGTGTCTGAGACGCCTAGCCTACAAAAGATCCTCATCTGGGCTTACCTTGTTTTAGTACTCTGGGATAGTTGTAAATACTTAGTCTAAGCACATATTTTGTTGTATGAGATCACTGTGGCATAAAGAGTGAGGGGTTTGTAACTTATGCTGAACAAATACACCAGTATGATAAACTATTTGCTGAGAAATCTTAAGTATAACTTATGATTACCCTATGATGTTTTCATCAGTATAGAAGTTTGTACATTTGATTAGGTTTTCAATTATGCTTAAATATACAAGATAACGCATATATGTATAGGTTACACCAACTCCTAGGTTAATAAAGTAATCTGGGAGAGGGTGTGACAGACAGGGTACTTCAAAGAGAGGTACTCGAGGAAGTGCACGGAAGCAAGAACCAAGGAGTTCTACTGGTCCAGCTCAAACAGTGGAAGGTTCGCGAAGTGGACAACCTGGAGAGTCCACAACTAGTTCTACAAGGAAACCATTATGTCCCAGCTGTGGGAAGTATCATTGGGGACAGTGTAAGGGCAATGTATGTTACCGTTGTGGACAAGCGGGCCACTATAAACGAGAATGTCCTCAGCTGATGCAAGAATTTAAAGCTGAATAGAGAACTTGCTCATTTACAGCTAATCAACCACAACGACCTGCAGGAATTGCTGATGAGGGAACTAGTGGATCAAGACAGAAGGGAGCTGCAGGGCGACCAAAACAGCAAGGAAAAGTCTTTGCAACGACTCAACAAGAGGCTGAAGATGCTCCTAATGTGATTACTGGTACACTTTCTATATGTCATACTTCTGCTCATGCTTTAATAGACCCTGGTGCTACCCATTCTTTTATTGCTAAAATGTTTTCTGTGAATATAAATAGTACATTAGAATCTTTGCCTGAGGAACTGTTTGTTTATACCTCTGTTGGTGATGTGTTTGTGGCTAGCAAAGTGTATAAAGACTGTGTGATTGAAATTGATGGTGTGACTATGATAGCCAACTTGATACCCTTAGATATTCAGGAGTTTGATGTGATATTGGGAATTTTATTTCTTATCCAAATATCGAGCTACTGTGGATTGTTTCCAGAAGGAAGTCGTATTTAGAGGATTCGAAGGAAAAAAAGTTATTTTCAAGGGTGACAGGAAATTCCTTCCTACTTGTGTAATATCTACAGTTAAAGTTAGGAAGTTGTTAAGCAAGGGTTGTTCAGCATACCTTGCTTACGTGGTTGATACACAGGTCGGTAAGTTAAGACCAGAAGATATTCCTGTGGTGAATGAATTTCTTGATGTGTTTCCTGAAGAGCTGCCAGGGTTACCACCTGATAGAGAAGTAGAGTTCATTATTGATTTAGTTCCTGGAACAACACCCATTTCGTAGGCACCATACCGTATGGCACCATCAGAACTAAAGGAGTTGAAGGTGCAGTTACAAGAACTAATAGATAAGGGGTATATTAGACTGAGTGTATCTTCGTGGGGTGCACCGGTGTTATTCGTGAAGAAAAGGACGGTATTTTGAGACTGTGCATTGATTATCGTTAGTTAAATAAAGTCACCATACGCAACAAATATCCATTGCCTCGTATTGATGATTTGTTGGACCAGCTTAGAGGGGCATCAATGTTTTCAAAGATAAACCTAAGATCGGGATATCATCAGCTGAAGGTCAGAGAGACGGATGTACCAAAGACAGCTTTTAGAACTAGGTATGGACACTATGAATTCCTATGCCTTTTGGTCTGACAAATGCCCCTGCAATGTTTATGGACTTGATGAATAAGATTTTCCATCGTTACTTGGATCAGTTTGTGATTGCATTTATTGATGATATTCTAGTGTATTCTAGAAGAAAGGAAGAACATGCAGGACATCTTAGAATTGTATTACAGACTTTGAGAGAAAAGAGATTATATGCAAAATTCAGTAAATGCGAGTTTTGGCTGGAACGAGTAATGTTTTTGGGACATATTGTTACTGCTGCAGGAGTTGGAGTAGATCCTCAAAAGATCGAGGCAATTACAAGATCGGAACAGCCAAGGACAGTAACAGAGGTTCGTAGTTTTTTGGGACTCGCAGGTTATTATCGGCGCTATGGACAGGGTTTTTCCAAGATAGCATTACCACTGACTCGTTTGACTAAGAAAGGAACTAAATTTGAATGGAATGAAGAATGTAAGCAAAGTTTCCAAGAGTTAAAGAAGAGATTAGTGACAGTGCCTATTTTAGCACCTCCAGATACAAGGAAGGAGTTTGAGGTGTATTATGACGCCTCTAGTCAAGGGTTGGGTTGTGTACTGATGCAAAAAGGTAAAGTTATAGCTTATGCCTCTAGACAGTTGAGGCCGCATGAAATTAATTACCTACACATGACTTGGAACTGGCAGCAGTGGGTTGGCATTAAAGATATGGCGGCATTATTTGTTTGGAGAGAAGTGCTATATCTATACGGATCACAAAAGTTTGAAATACATCTTTGATCAGAAAGAACTTAACATGAGACAAAGGAGATGGTTGGAACTGATCAAGGATTACGATTACACTATAAATTATCATCCAGGAAAGGTTAACGTTATAGCTGACGCGTTGAGTAGAAAGTCGAGACAAGCCAAGACTTCATTGAATACTATTAGTGCAGAAGTGACAAAGGAGTTAAAGAGCTCAAATGCATCTTTATCGGTAGACAAGTTGGGAGGTTTGCTTGCACACTTCCAAGTAAGACCTACTTTCATGAGTGAGATTGTTAGCAAACAAATGGAAGATTCTGTACTCAAGAAGATAGTAGAGGAGGTGAATCTCAACCAAAGAACGGATTTTGAAATAAGAAGTGATGGAGCTTTAATGAAACAAGGAAGATTATGTGTCCCAAATGATTTGACATTGAAAAATACTATTCTAGAGGAAGCTCATAGTTCTGCATATGCGATGCATCCAGGTAGTACAAAGATGTACAGGACTTTAAGAGAATATTATTGGTGGCTAGGAATGAAACGGGAAATTGCTGAATGTGTAGCAAGATGTTTGATATGTCAGCAAGTAAAGCCAGAAAGACAAAGACCTAGTGGACTTTTAAAACCACTCCTCGTACCTGAGTGGAAATGGGAACATATCACGATGGATTTCTCATTTGGTCTTCCTAAAACTCCAAATGGGTATAATGGAATATAGGTGATAGTTGATAGATTTACTAAACTGCCCGATTCTTGCCAGTTAAAGTGACTTTTACTTTAGATAAACTGGCCAAACTGTATGTTGAGAAGATAGTAAGTTAGTATGGAGCTCCTGTGTCTATTATTTCTGATAGAGATCCGAGATTTACATCTAAGTTTTGGCCGAGTTTACAGCAAGCATTGGGAACTACACTTAAGTTTAGTACAGCTTTTCATCCTCAAACTGATGGACAATCAGAACGAACGATTCAGACTCTAGAGGATATGTTGCGTGCTTGTGTGCTGTAATTTAAAGGAAGCTGGGATACTCAATTGTCTTTGATGGAGTTTGCGTATAATAATAGTTACCATTCTAGTATTGGAATGGCACCCTATGAGGCATTGTATGGCAGACGTTGCAGAACTCCTATATGTTGGGGCGAAGTAGGAGAAAGGAAGTTAATGGGACCAGAATTAGTCCAAACTACATCTGAGAACGTGAAATTCATAAGAGAAAGGTTCAAAACTGCACAGGATAAGCAGAAAAGCTACGCTAAGAGGCGTCGAGATTTAGAATTTGAAGTTGGTGATAAAGTCTTCTTGAAGTTATCTCCATGGAAGGGAATTTTGAGATTCGGAAGGAAAGGGAAGTTGAGTCCGAGATATATTGGGCCTTATGAGATTCTGAAACGCATAGAACCGTCGGCTTATCGGTTGGCGTTACCTATGGAATTGTCTAAAATACATGATGTATTTCATGTTTCTCTACTAAGGAAGTACATTCCAGGTCCTACACATGTTTTGGAAGCTCAACCTATTCAGGTAAATGAAGATTTATCTTATGAAGAGGAACCTGTGCAAATTCTTGATCGAAAGGAACAAGTTCTGAGAACAAAAACAATACCGCTTGTTAAAGTTTTGTGGAGAAATCACAAAGCGGAAGAGGCAACGTTGGAAAGTGAAGATCAAATGAAGATCAAATACCCTCATCTCTTTACAGAGTGACTTAACCTGAATTTCAAGGACGAAATTCTCAAAAAGGGGATAATGAATTGTAAGCACCTAATTGGTAAGCACGTTCAAAAGCTTTAGGTGAATTAGTATTAATATTAAAAAGGAAGAAGATAAAAAAGAAAAAAGAAGTAGAAAAAAGAAAAGAGAAGAAAAAGAAAAAGAAAAAGAAAAAGAGATGATAAGAATGAAAAGTCGGTTTTTAACCTTTCATTGGACAGAAAATTTTGCCGACTTCATTCTACTCATTTCCAAACAAAATTCCATGCTATTTTTCAGCTGCACGTCGTGGAGAGGTTGAAGAAGAGTTCTAGGGCAATTTCGTGCAATGTTTTGGAAAATTTCATGGTAAAACTGAAGCTGAAACAGGCTAAGAAGTTTAAGGAAAACATAACGTGAGGAATGTGTATTTACAGGCCAAGAAGAGCTCGGAAAGGCATATAATTCGCTAAGGGCCTAAGGACAAGTTGTGAATGACACTTTTCTTTCTTTGAAAACGAATTTATTGAAAATGTTGAGTTTGGTTTTTCTTATGAGATATGGCTTTGAGATGAACTGTTTTCTTGAAAAGCATGATGTTTGATGATATTGTTCATAAGGCACATTTTATACATTTTCTATAAGACGTTGAATGGCATGTTGTGAAATGTTGTTTACCGTGATATACCTGATTTTCATGAAACGTTTTCATGTGAACTATTTACGTATAATATCGATTCCTAAAATGTTTTAGAGGAGGCTCAATGCTGAAGGACATGAGAAGGCATGTGAGTTTCCCTAGGACCCAGTACTGAAGGACATGGAGAAGGTACTTGGGCAACCTGCCATAGTCCTATGTGCACATAGAGATTATATGATGGTGCGTTGAGTTTTGCTCCGCCCTGACTAAGGGAAAGGTTTGAGAACGAACTGTTTTTCGTATATGATCATTTTGGCATGAACATATGTGATTTATTTACATTGTTGAAATTATGATTTTACAAAAATGATTAGTTGAATCATGTTTACGTTTATAGCGTTATTATGATTTTAACATGCCGAGTTTTACAAAATTAGTCAGTCACAGGGCTTTTAGCTCACGTTTTCCATGTTTTCTTTTCCTCCCAGGTAGCAAGGACGTTCCTGGTGCATTGCCTACTCCAACTCGCCCTGCTTAAGCTTCGAGTTTCCAAAAACAGTTTAATTTCTCATTGTTGTACGTGTAAATAACTTAACACTGGTGGCATGTAGACTTAGTCGTTTATAAGTGGGTGATGAGAGAGTATGTTATAAAAGTGTACTGTGTACAGGAAGGATTATTATATTATGATCATACATTAATATGGCTGAATTTTATGAATGTATAAGTATGGAATGTTTGTGCAGGAAGTTATGTAAGATGGAGCAATATGCGTCACAAGAGGGGTGATGTATATTGTCTTCACATCTTCTTTCAGGTTAAGTAGGTAATCAGAGAGGGGGTGTGACATCCTTGCTACCTCGAGGGAAAAGAAAACTTGAAAACATAAGCTAATAGCCCAGTGAGTGACTAATTTTTAACAAACTCAGTTTAGTTCGAAAATTATTAGGATTTAAACAAATTCCGACAGCATGAGTAAAACATAGAATCATCTCATATTCATTGATTAAATCATGTTTCAATGCCCTTATCAAATCATACAAGGTTTTTCAGCAATTCATAAATAAAACAGTATGGTTACAATACTTCTCCTTAGTTGAGGCGGAGTAAAACTCAACACCCCAACGTCGAAAACAAATAAGGCTCGATGCAGAGCAGAACTCAATGCACCAGCATATAACCTCTATGTGCACATAGGAACATGGCGGGTTGCCTAAATACCTTCTCCATGTCCTTCAGTATTGGGTCATGGGGAAACTCACGTGCCTTCAACATGTCCATCAGCACTGAGTCTCCTCTAAAACATTTTCATTTAAGGAAAGCAATACTTTTATACAAAGAGTTCATATACAAATCTTTCATGAGAAAACAAGGCAATTCATAAATCAATAACATTTCATAAACATACTTTTCAACACCGTTAAACAAAACATAAACTATGCTTTGTAAATTAATTGATCACAAAATCATAAATAAATTAGAAAAAAACTAACATGTACAATGAAATCGTTGAAACAAGAAAAGTGTCACTCACAACTCTTTTTTTTTTTTTTTTAGGCCTTTTAGTGGATTATACGCCTTCCCTATCTCCTCTTGGCCTGAAATAAACATTTTTCCTTACATTACGCTTCTTTTACTTGATTCTTTAGTTTCCATAATTAAACTCAAATCATGATTCATCACCAAGCCTCCCTTTTTCCAAAGTAAACCTAATAAGCAAGATTACTAATGAAAATCCCACATTCCAGCTAGATTACTAGCGGAACTACCAACAGGACAACGATACTAGCGACACTAGGATAAACCAGACTAGCGAGATTACCTGACGAGCGATACCTAGCTAGAGTCAGCAAGATTTGTGAGACAAAAAGTTCCTCTGTACCCCAAGCTAGATTTGTCTCGCTACTCACTCTCCAATTCTCCGGGATATCAGTTTCCTAGCGACACCCGACAGCAGAGTTTCCTCCTTTCCTTTTGTTCTCACTTCTGTCAATTAAAAGTCATATTTCCTGCCAAATTTAGAACTTCTTTCCTTCTACAAACTTGTAGAGAAATATGTTTTCTAGCTTACCTCAAACTTTCGTGGCTTAACTCGTCCTTGTTCGTCAAATATTGCAAGAGTTCTCCGCACTACTCCAGACGGCACAGAAATTCCTTATCAGTAAATTCCAGCTAAAGGTTTACATGTTTCTATTCCATTTCAACTCAAACATCCTTCATAAAAGTTGTTCAGAATTGAGTTAACTTACTAACCTTAAAATTTCAGCCTTAGACTCGATCTCCTCGATTCGTTTCACTCCAAACATCCGATACTGTCCAGTTTGTGCGTCCACAAATAACGTTCTGTTCCAGCTTAGATTTTAACACCAAAACGAGGAGACTTCTATCCAAAATCTACAAGAACACCTTCTTCTACCTGCCCTTGTAGTTCGTCTGAAAAATGGAACCGACTTAAGCTCTCGAAAACGTCTACAAATTATAAAATATTCAATTTACTCACCTATATATATATTGCCGACTTAACTCTCTTAGGTAGGCTAGCGCCAGGGTTTCCTTTCTCAATTCAACGTAAGGCACTCAATGCAGCCTACCGTCAACACCCTCAACAGCTAGCCACCCTCAACACATGGTGCCCTCAACGCCTCCTACCTTCAACGCATACAACTCAATCAACTATACCCATCTTCAACGCATGGGGACTTTAACGCATGGCAACCTTACCAACGCATGGTAGATCAAAACATTTCTTTCCCCGCCAATGATCAACTTCTCTTCCAATGCAAGTGACTGCTTCAGCTCATAACTCTTTGTGATTTCACCTTCAACGCATGGCCACTCAAAAGAAAAATGTTCTCTTCTCTGCTTTCATCGACGCATAGTCTTGGCCAATGCTTAGCTCTTCCACTCTTGGCTACTTTTCTTCAAGCAATGCATAGTCACCATTTCACTTGCCTTCTCCCAACACTTGGTATTATAAGCCAGTGCTTACAATTTCAGTGATGTACGGCAGCAACGAGGCTTCTTCAGGGAAAAATTCCACCTCCATCAATAAATCAGGGAACGCCTTGCATCTCCCTCTTCCCTCCTTCTTCTTTGGTGATGCATCCGCCACCTTCTCTTTTCCTTTGGCCTTAGTAGGTATTTTATGCACTGTCTTTTTCTTGCTTTTGGCCACTTCCGTTAGAACATCACTGACTTTCTCTTTCTCTTTTCGTTTCTCTTGGTGAATGCCTGGGAGTTTGGTGACTAAGTCCTCTTTTTCTTTCTTTTTCTTCTTTTTCAAGGTGCTGACACCTTGCTCCTCTAACGCATCCTGGATGCTTTACTTCCATGTAGGCGAGTGGTGCCTACTTTTCTTCTTCTTTTTCTTCTTGCCCTCCCTCTCTTCTTGGGCATTTATTCATGCAGCCAACTCCTCATCTTCTTCTATTTGCAGCTCTCTCTCAAGCTCCTCAGCTGCCTTTTCTATTGTTTCTTCTTCCCTCATTTCCTCCTTTAATGCCATAGCAGCTTCGTCAATTTGAGGATCAGGAAGTCCTTGCATCTTTTGTCATAAGCATCGGATTAAGATTAGCTAGATGGACATAAGCATCGGATTAAGATTACAATTGACAAGATCCAATAGTTACACTATGGTTCTTATTTAGATGCTAACACAACCTTCAACCCTTGATAGATTAGTTACTCATTGATTCAAAGTAAAAAGCGAAATGTGTAGAGAAATGAGTAGACATGGAAGAAATATAGATTGATGAACGGAATACAACTTTAGATAGCTCAATGTCTTGACACAAATCTAAAATCAAACTAGAAAAACAAGATAGAAAGCAGGAAAAGGGCGTCAATCTTTTGAGTCGCCAGAATGGAAGCGTGAGGATCTGCTGTGAAGTGGTCCGGCAGAAGGAAGACTCTTCTCTCTCGAGCTATTCGTCTCCAGTTGTGTTCTTGAGAGACCTCTACTGTCACTTAGGAATTCTTCAGAGAATGAACTACCTTTTCTCATCTTGCAGGACTGCCCTTTTATAGATGTTGCGTTCGCAATCAATGGCAGATCTGCTTGATTGGCGGCGAAATTGATATCATGCATCCATCTCGCCTAATTGCGTGATTCTCGGGTCAATTTAGATCCACCACTTTAGCCACAGATTATGTATGTCAACCTTCCGACAATCTCTCAAGATTCTGATCTGATTTTCCGCGCCTTGCATCTTTTGTCATTATG
This sequence comes from Citrullus colocynthis, assembly GCA_031780015.1. NCBI lineage: Eukaryota > Viridiplantae > Streptophyta > Magnoliopsida > Cucurbitales > Cucurbitaceae > Citrullus > Citrullus colocynthis. The sequence continues at coordinate 3,099,206 of QLSR01000100.1, read as the reverse complement.
CGTTCAAGGAGAGTTGGGTTGATGTCAACGCGTCATAGGTTGCTAACGCACAGTTAGTCAACTCATCGTTTGCATTCCTGCGTTGAGACATGCATTTTAGGCTCAAAAAGTGGTAAAATCATTATCTTCATAAAAATACAAGAGTGGAACGCGTAGGAAGATTTATTAGTAGAATTTAGCTTAAACTACCACATGCTTCTCTATTTATTCTCTATTTTTCTAAGAAATAGGCTATAATAACTTGTATTTCTACAAGTTATCAGGCCCTGAGCTCTTTCCTCAACTTGGCCCTTTTCTTCTTCATCTTCTCTGCCAGCCGATCAAAGGATGTTACCACAATTGGGGACTTAGGACCGTCCCCTTGCTCTGCATTTTTCGGCTCTTCATCCTTGGCAGCTTCTTCTGATACCCTTCTTTTCTTCCTTATCAGGGGTACCACTTCTTCTTCTTCTTCTCTTCTTCTCTTGGCCTCTATGGCCGTCACAACCTTCTTTATAGGTCCTTCATTGGAGCCCAGGGTCGTCTCCTCAGGAATGATAGACTCAGAGACTAACCCATGTGTTTTGACTGGCTCGCCTACGACCTCCTTGCTGTAGGTGGCGTCTCCTTCCTTATTTCCCCCAATGTCTTCACCCTCCCGAGTCTCTTTTGCCTGACTCTGGTCCTCTTTTATCGGAGAGGGTGATCCGTCTTGCGTCTAAAATGCATGCTTCAAACGGGTCTCGCAGGCCGCTGAGAATGTGTGCTATTCATTCGTCTGGGAACACGTAGAGTTCACTTCCCCTTCTTCCACAACCACATCCTCTTCTACTCCTCCCCCACTTCGTCAGTACCTCTTGTGTTGGGGTGTCTTGATGAAGGCAAAGGCTAGTTGACCTCCTCGTCATCCTCCCTTGTCTTTGCGTCTCTTTCCTCGCTCGTATTTGCGGCAGATTTCACTGCTTCCATACATTGTGTTAGCTTCGTCACGAACTGTTCCAGGACCCGATTACTCAGATTCGGAGTTTTTTCGTGCTTAGACGTTGGTTTCCAGCATTGAAGTTCGCGGCGGAAAACTCCTTCACTCTTCATTCTGTGCTTTTGAATGCAGGACTTGAATCGGCTTTTGGGTTTTGGAGTGGGTGCCGGCTTGATTCAGCTCAAGGGTTGAATGTTCAGGACTTCCACGCAGTCGTCTGAGTCAAGATCGACCATTGGTGGATGGACTGGATGTAACACCCCTTCCCAAACTATCCTCCTATAGCCCGAGACGGAGCGTGAGGACAGCAGTCATATTATCGACTTCCACTGTTAACACTTCCTTTATACCCATTTAACCACATTTCTAGGATGGTGATACCATTAACTCTTGGCAAACCTCGACTTCGATTGGCAACGGGAACTGTCATGCTACCTGAAAAATGAAAAACATATGAAAGAGTGAGCTAAAAGCCCAATGAGTGACAGATTTTGTAAAACTATCTTCTCGAAAAAGGCATGTTCAAATTATTGTACACCATAGTCATAAAACATGGATTCAAATCATCATTACTGCAAAATCGTACTTTCGAACTTCTAAATCAAATAACATAAGTACGTTCCAGAATAGTTGTACATGAAATCAATTCGTTCTTTTTTAAAGAAAATTTCCTTAGTTGAGGCGGAGCAAAACTCAACGCTCTCAACGTCGAAAACATCCTTAGTTTGGGTGGAGCAAAACTCAACACACCCAACGTCGAAATCATTCCTGGCTCGATGCGGAGCAGAACTCGACGCATCAGCAATATCAACCTCTATGTGCACGTAGAAACAGGGCGGGCTGCCCAAGTACCTTCTACATGTCCCTCAGTACTGGGTCCTGGGGAAACTCACATGCCTTCTCATGTCCTTCAGCATTGAGTTTCCTCTAAAACATTTTAGAGACCAACTGTTTTCATAACTAGTTCATATGAAATCTTTCATGAAAAATTAAGATATTTCTCGGTAAACTACATTTTCACAACATGTTTTTCAACAATTTATAGAAAACAGATAAGACATGCCTTGTGAACTATATATTCAAGCATCATGCTTTTCAAATAAACACTTTTCATCAAATCATAGCTCATAATAAAATCAGAATAACATTTCCAATAAAACATTTTCAAAGAAAGAAAGATGTCACTCACAAAACACTTTAAGGATAGTTTCTCCTCTATCCCGAGCTTCTTAGACATAGCGTTCTAACCCTAAACGCAAGGCCTTATATTCTTCTGGCAGCTCGGTTCGTTGCAACCTTGCCCTTGGACGCAAGGTTGATAGTTAACGCGAGGTGCTTCCCAACTCTTCCTTATTTCTCTCTTTGGATGCGTCGACCGCGCAAGGTCCAACTTGGACGCATCGTTCATCTTGAACACATCGTTCGTCTTAAACGCAAGACTGCCTCCTTTTAGGCGCAAGACAACTTCTTTAACACAAGATATAGCTAAGATGTCAAAATATCTTCTCTCTTGGCTGCAGACTTCTACTACGGACTCAAGGATTCCTCCTTTCTCTCAAGAATTCTCACTTCAGCATCATCAGTCACTCCTTTTCTCTCAAGGTCCTATTTATAGCTTTGGAGTAGAGGGCTGGTCATACTCCTCTCTTTCTGCCACTTGTTTCCACATGTCACGCTGCAACTTAACCAACCATGTATTTATCTTAGCGTCACCTTGCATGCAACACTTAACATGCCTTCTAACACCTCCCGCTTATAAGGTGTCAGGTTTATATGAAGCCACCTAGCCTTTATAAGCTTATCTCATATGCCCAACATATTCTAATATACAACTATTTATTCAATCATATTGCCCCTATGTGTCCATTGAATTTCCTTTAAGGTTTTAGCTTCATTATTTACTTTCTTTACTCCTCGCCATAATACCTTTAAACCTGTTTCACCACCGCTTACTACTAGGCGTCAATATCCCAAACGTACACTACAACCTTACCGCCTCGTTCCATGCGTCCAACTTTCTTCCCTTTAAGCTCTTGGTTACATCCTATGCGTTTACCCAAAATCAATGTTATATTTCCATTTACAATGGAATTGAACTCCTCAACACATAGCGCATAGCAACCCTTCGATCGTAATTACCTTAAACACTAAATGTCCTTATTTTTGACATAGCTTCTTTATCAATACCAAAATCCTTACAAACGTATAATAAACCTTCAATGCATGCTGCTTACACCTTAAGGTTCTTTGGTTTCTCTTTTCTTTCTAGGTTAGCACCCTCCAAAACTAATCCCATAACTTGTTAATTTCCAAGACTAAGTGTGAGCCATGCGTTTCCTCTTTTTCTTAATTCTTGTTTCCTTTTCAAAATTCAATATCAAATTCCCTTTAAATTAAAGTACCACACTTTAACGCTTTACCACCTATGCATTAATCGGACTATGCTCAAAATACATCTATACCTCCAATCCTTCATTCTCACTCTTAGTGGAATATCCATTCTTTTCCTTATATTATGCGTTCAACTAGTCTTACTTCTTTTCTTACTAGCCATCTTAAGAACTCTGAGTTAGGGTCTTACACTGGAGGTCTGAAGAATGGTCGGAAAAATGGGGTTATAGGCGATCTTTGGGCACTAGCCCTGATTCGTGACGCTGAGAAAGTTGGGATGAATGGAGGGCTGGGGTTTGGAGGTCTAGGGCGGATCGGAGAAGTGAAAGGCCTCACAGGTCGGGTGGAAGAGGAAAATGGAGCTCGAGGGTTAGGAAATACCTCGGGCACTGGGCGCGGTTCGGATGAAGAAGAAGATGGGGTCAAATATTGAGTATTGTAGGAAGATATTGGGGAAACGCCGCCGGCGAAGTGTTCTTGATTTTGGGAGTCTGATTAGCTAGACATAGACAGAGGTGCGAAGAATTCAAATCGCTGGAGGTTTGAGAGATGAAAGCGTTTTGAAAATGGGAAATGGAAAATCAAATCGCGTTGATAAAGAGATAATTAAACCATCGACAATAAATGTAGATACGCGATATCCGAAATCCCACTGATCTAGATAAATTTATTGAGCCGCACACCCATCAAGTGTGATGGGCGGCTAATGACGCAAATAAGCACTCAAGTGCTTCTAGGAAAACACATCGACTCAAAAGACGCATGCATTCCCCAATTTGCTCTTTCTCAGACACATACATTTTATTGATAAACGCATAACTGATGAACGCATGGTTCTCAGTTTATTTATGCGTTGAAGCAGTATGAATGGCAGAGTATGCGGTGAAATCAAAGTTTGCATTGAAGCTCGACGCATAATTCCATGCTTATTTAATTTACACTACTCTTAAAACTGAATTCAAAGAATGAGAATTAAATACTAAAAACAAAGTGTGAATAGAAGAAAGAAAGTAACAGAAGAAGAAAAAGAAAAAAAAATACAATAAAATGAAGTAAAATTAAATAAATAAATACTAATACAAGTATGAATAAAAAAGAAGAAGGCAAGAGTAAAAGAAAGCATCCTTGGAAAAGTAGGCGTTTAGCAATGCAGGGACCTTCCAACGCAAGCTTAGTTATTACACTCATGTAAGTCAATGGAGGTTTTGTTGATTTCCAGCTCTCCAATGTGGTAGGGTTTTACCCTTTGTCCATTGACCTTGAGAAAGGTAGTTCCGTCTTCATTTGTTACCTTGACAGCACCATGCGGAAACACTTCCTCGATTATGAATGGTCCAGACCAGCGAGACTTCAGCTTACTTGAAAATAAACGCAACCTTGAGTTAAATAATAGGACCTTCTGGCCGACGTATGGCGTTTTCTTACTGATATTTTTGTCGTGCCATTTTGTGGTCCTTTATTTATACATCTTTGCGTTTTCGTAAGTTGAATGTCTCCACTCCATGAGTTCGTTTAATTGAAGCTTTCTTGCTTCGCCCGTTGAGTCCTGGTCTAGATTGAGTTTCTTCATGGCCCACATGGCCTTGTGCTCCAGCTCTAACGGGAGATGGCATGCTTTTCCGAACACCAACGCATAGGGTGACATGCCATGGGTGTTTTAAATGTCGTTCGGTATGCCCAGAGAGCTTCATCTAATCTCTCCGTCCAATCTTCCTTGATGTACTCATAACTTTTTCAAGTATGGACTTAGTCTCCCTATTTGTTATCTCAGCTTGGCCGTTTGTCTGTGGGTGACAGGCAGTTGCTACCCTGTGCGAGACATTAAATTTTGTCAATAAGTTAGTGATTATGCGATTTATAAAATGTGTACCTTCATCACTAATTATCGCCCTTGGTGTCCCAAATCGAGAAAAGATTTGTCTCTTTAAGAACTTGGACATCGTGTTTGCGTCGTTCTTCCCACAGGCCACTTCTTCAACCCATTTTGATACGTAGTCAACCGCTACTAGGATGTATTGATTACCGCAAGGCGGAGGGAATGGTCCCATAAAACCGATTCCTCATACGTCGAACAACTCAACTTCCAGGATTGAGTTCAGAGGCATCTCATTCCGGTTGGAAATGTTGCCTGTTCTCTATCAACGATCGCAAGCTACCACATATGCCCTTGCATCTTTGAATAATGTGGGCCAGAAGTACCCACTCTGCAATACCTTCGCAGCTGTTCTCTGTCCCCCGAAGTGTCTTCCATACGGTGCTTCATAACAGCTTCTCAGAATGCTATGCGTTTCATATTCTGGAACGCATCGACGCAAGATGTGGTCCGGGCCAAGTCTTTATAGATATGGCTCATCCCAGCAGTAGAACTTACTTTCGTGTCGGAGCCTCTTCCTTTGTTGAGCATTGAAATCTTCAAGCCATTGGTTGCAGACGAAATAATTCACTATGTCTGCATACCACGGTTTCTGACTCTCTGCGTTCAGGATGTGCTCGTCTGGCAACCGCTCCTCTATATCACTCCAACTTTCTTGGACCTCTTTATTTTCCAACCGAGATAGGTGGTCCGCAACCTGATTCTCGGTTCCCTTCCTATTTTTGATCTCCAAATCAAATTCTTGTAATAATAAGATCCATCAGATGAGTCGAGGCTTTGCGTCCTTTTTCACCATTAAATACTTGATCTCAGAATGATCAGTATACATGGTCACCTTTGACCCTACCAAATATGCCCTAAATTTCTCAATCGCAAAGACTACGACTACAATTTCCTTCTCAATAGTAGTGTAGTTCTCTTGAGCAGTGTTCAATGTTTTACTGGCATAAAAGTTAGGGTGCATGATTTTCTCTTTCCTTTGCCCCAGCATTGCTCCCACTGCATGGTTGCTTGCGTCGCACATCAGCTCAAATGGGAGAGACCAGTCTGGTGCGACTAAAACTGGTGCTGAAATTAGGGCCTGCCTTAAAGACTCAAACGCATGCATACATGCGTTATCAAAGTTGAACTCCCTATTAGCTTCCAACAGTCGGCTCAGTGGTTTTGCAACTTGTGAAAATCCTTTGATGAATCTTTTATAAAAGCCCACATGGCCTAGAAAACTTCGCAAAGTCTTACATTTGTGGGGCCTGGCAGTTTGGCTATCGCATCTATTTTTGCTTGATCAACTTCTAGTCCAACCTTAGAGATCTTATGTCCCAACACAATACCTTCTGTGACCATGAAGTGGCATTTCTCCCAGTTGAGGACTAGGTTTGTGTCTTCGCATTTCTTTAATACGCGTTCCAGGTTGGCCAAGCATTCATCGTATGATTCCCCAAATACAAAGAAGTCGTCCATAAACACCTTCACTGAATGTTCTTGATATTTGGAAAATATTGCCATCCTGCATCTTTGGAACGTTCCTGGTGCGTTACATAGCCCGAAGGGCATGCGTTTGAACGCAAAGGTGTCATATGGGCAAGTGAACGTTGTTTTCTTTTGATCTTCCGGAGCTATCATGATCTGGTTATAGCCGGAATATCTGTCAAGGAAGCAGAAAAATTCATTTCCTGCTAGCCTATCTAGCATCTGGTCGATGAATGGCAATGGGAAGTGATCTTTCTTTGTCGCCGCGTTCAGCTTGCGATAGCCCATACAGATGCGCCAACCAGTGCCCGTTCGTGTTGGTATCAGCTCATTTTTACTGTTCATAATCATTGTCATCCAGCCCTTCTTCGGTACACATTGAACTGAGCTTACCCAGCTGCTGTCGGAGATTGGATAAATGACCCCTGCGTCGAGCCATTTGATGATTTTTTTCTTCACAACCTTCTTCATGGCTAGGTTAAGCCTGCGTTGCCTTTCCACTGAACCTACCTTACCCTCTTCCAACCGAATTTTATGCATGCAGTATGAAGGGCTTATTCCTCTTATGTCTGCAAAAGTCCATCCAATGGCTTTGATATGATTTTTCAGTATTTGCAACAAAGCTTTTCCACGGTCTGTGGTCAACGCAAAGGATATAATGACTGGTAGCGTGCTATCTTCTCCCAAATATGCATACTTAAGATGCGTCGGCAGTGTTTTTAGCTCAAGGTTCAGCGATTCTTCTACAGATGGCTTTGTCTTCTCCGTGGATCGGTTGCTCAAATCTAGGCGTTCAAAACTTGCATTGGAGATTACACCAATTTCTGCCTCTTTTCCTTCATCCATTTCATCCAGCATTGTTTCATCTTCTGACCATGCGTCTATAATGCTTGCCTTTTCTTCAATTATATCTTCAATCATCTGACAAGAGTGAAAATCATCAGGATATTTCAACGCATTAAAAACATTAAACTTTACCTGCTGGTCGTCCACACAAATTGTTAGTTCCCTTTCCTGGACGTCAATTAGGGCGCGTCCAGTAGCTAAGAAAGGTCTTCCCAGGATAATGGGCACCTCTCTGTCAGCTTCATAATCCAGGATTAAGAAGTCGGCTGGGAAGATGAATTTGTACACCTTCACAAGAACATCCTCGATTTTGCCCTCGGGATGCTTGATGAAGTGGTCTGCAAGTTGAAGTGTGACTGTAGTGGGCCGTGCTTCCCCTATACCCAACTTCTTGAACATAGACAGTGGCATTAAGTTTATACTGACTCCTAAGTCGCATAATGCCTGACCTACGTCCATTCCCCCTATGGAGCATGGCAATATAAAACTCCCTGGATCTTTCATTTTGGCAGGTATATTGTTTTTTAACAATGCATTGCATTTCTGCGTGAATGCTATAATCTCAAATTCTCTTTCTTTTCTCTCCTCCCTCTATTCTCCTGCTCTTGAGCAGTTGTTGTGATTGATGATGGTTGCAGATCATTGGTTGGTGCTGTTGGAGTTGGTTGTGGAGTAATGTGAGGTTGCAAGTTTCCTTGCGTCCTCTGGTCTTGAGTATCAGTGGGAAGAGTTTTCCCACTCCTCAATGTCACAACTTGACATTGTTCTTTATTGTTGCCTCGTGCGTCTTCGGTATTACTTGGCAATGCTCCTTAAGGTCTGTTTTTTAGCTCCCCTGCAATTTGTCTCATTTGAACTTCTAAATTGCGAATTGCAGTGTCCTGATTTTGGAGCATTGCATCATTCTTACTGATATATTCTCATATTAGAGATTCCATGGATGATGATGATGTGTTTGCTGACTGGTTTCTTTGTGGCTGATGCCCTTGAATACCTTGGTTGTGAGCATGAGGGTTGCTTCTCTGCGGCTGTTGCTCAGTTTCCTACGTCTGTTGTTGGTTTCCTCCCCATCTAAAGTTAGGATGGTTCCTCCTACCCGGATTATATGTTTTAGCGTACCGGTTATCTGAACATAGCAAACGGATTGTGGATTGTAAGGACACATATTATATAGGTGTCCCTCACTACATTGCACACAGCTTATAGATGCTATTGCATTCATTGTGTCCATCGTAGCAACGGATGCACCTTGGTTGTTCAATGCTATTGTCTTCAACGAAGATGTCATAGTGGCAATCTGAGTTGAAGGATTAGTGGCAGCATCAGTTTCAAGCGTACCAGCTTACGTCCATCTCTTGTTAATGAATCGGGATCCATACCCATTATCCACCCATTCATTAGTGTTCCTTGAAATTCTATCGAGAATATCCTTGGCTTGCGTATAAATCTTGTCCATTAATCCTTCTACGGTGGAGGCGTCAGCTACTGATTGTGATTTTTTGTTTAATCCTCCATAGAAGTTCTCCATTTGCACACAATCAGGAATGCCATTGTGCGGACAATTCCTTGCCAGCCTCTTAAATCGGGTCCAAGCCTCACTAAGTGTCTCCGAATCCTTTTGCTCGAAGGTGACAATGTCTCGTTGCCTCTTTGCACTCACCGTCGGAGGAAAATATTTCTGCATAAATTTTTCATCCATTTGCGCCCAAGTTGTAATCTCACCAGGTTCAAATGAATATGCCCATTGCCTTGCCTCATCTCTGAGAGAGTAAGGGAATAGCATCATCCTGATGCTGTCTTGCGATACTCCAGCCATGGAGAATGTGCTATATATCTCCAAAAAGCTTTTCAAGTGAGCATGCGGGTCGTCAATTGCACCTCCAAATTGCCCTGCGGCTTGCAACATTTGCAACATCACTGGCTTCATTTTAAACCTTCCATTACCTTCAAAGGTTGGTTGTAAAATTCCTGGTGTGAAATTATATAGGTTCGGTGACGCATACTTCCTCATTGGGTGATTTCTATCATGCGTCAAGAGAATTGGGTTTATCTCTTGGTCTGCATGCTCTTGTGCATCTGTGATAAGCACTTGAAAAATGCTTTCTATCCTCTCAAATTAAGGGAGTTTATATTAGATTTCACTTATTTGCTAGTGGTTTTCAGGTTAAAATGAGGAAAATTAAAAGAAAAGACCCAAAAGATCAAAACCGAGCAAGAATACGACAAAAAAGAGATGAAAAACTCAAAATGGCAACAATTGGGGCAGCGCCGCGGCACTAAACCCCGAGAGCAAGATATTGTGCACGCTACCCTAGCGCCGCGGTGCTATTGAAGAGCGCCTCTCCATAAATGAAAGTATGTTATTTTTGGTAAGTTTTTGGTCAACCAACTCTATAAATTTGGGGGTTTCCAGCAGCTCTACTCATCGAAAAAAGGAGGAAATAAACTATCAATTTACAGACCTAAAGAGGCACAAAAAGGAGAGAATTTAGTGAGAGTTCATAAAAGAGTTCAAAGAGTGAGTTAGTTGCAAGGAGGAGGGAAAGAGTTTGAGATAGTCGTGGTGCCATTCGAATTCCGACGTGAGAGCCAAGGAGATCGCAATGGTGCTACCTGAATCAAGACCCTCTTTTCAGTAGAGTTCCCTTTTCTTTACACTCTTTCTTTGCTTATTTTGCTTAAACATGTTGCTTCAAGCTATGAGTGGCTAAACTCTTTAGTTGTAGGATTTTGATGAATTGTTTATGAATTTATGTTGATCTTGTAGACTTTCATGGTTTTGTTGGAATGATTATACTTTTCATTGTTATTGTATTTAATTCTTGTGGATTGGCCATACTCACAAGTTAGGTTAGATGTATGATTAAGAGATTGTATGTTTAACTTAATCTATAACAATCAATCATGAGAGTAGTTAGGTTGACAACAAAAGTTGCTAAAGACTATTCTTAATGCCATGTAATTTGTATTGGTTTCAAGAGATTAGTAATCAATCGAGTTGCATAAGAAATGATTGTTTTTTAGAGAAAATAACTTGGAATTATGTTTCTAGACTTAGGCATATTAATTACAATAAAATCCATGAAATCTATAATATTGCATGATGAAATAAACAAGGATTCATTACCCTAGAACTCTCTTTGACTCTTGTGTTTCTCACTTTATTACTTTCCTTAGTTGGTTTATATTTTCCATTATTAACAACTTCCATTCCAATCCTCAAATAAAATTTATTCGATTCTAGAATAGCTAAGTAACATAAATCTTCACAATTGGATCTCCAGTGGAACGATATTCAGACTTCACCATCTTATATTATAACTTGACCCGTACACTTGAGATTAACACTCAAAGTGCACATCAATCTGCGTTTTGCCTAACCCCACCTTGAGAAACCTGAGGCTAATTGTGTTGTGCATCCATATTTTCTTCTGTAGCTCGGTTGTTCCTTCTTTGTTTATTCTGTCTTGTCCTTCTTCTAAAGGTCCTCTCAATCTCTGGGTCAATATCAAGTGTTGGGATGCTCCCGTCACTCATATACTGTTAGAAGCTTATGACATAAGAGAAACTTGCTATACTCCTTCAACTGAGGAATTCCTACAACAAAAACAATCCAACAAAATGAATCAATACAATAATCCCCGGCAGTGGCAGCAAAAACTTGTTGCGATGCAGATCTGAAGTTCAAAACTTGTTACTGCGTCTATCTATTATTATTAAGCTTCCTATGCGTTTAACATACTATATGTCTTACTTATGCTTAATGCTATACGTTGGTGATCTGTCAAGTTTTCCTATCCTTTACCCAAGTATAAGCAAAGGAGTAGGTTTTCTCGGTTAGTCCGAGGTCGAACACAGGGATTATGTTGAATCTTTATTTAAGTGGATTATATGCGTTGCAGGGGTAACCAAGAATAATTTGAGAGAGGTGTTTGTTTCTAGTCTAAAGAAAGCGATAACATGTACACTAAACTAAAATGTGGAAGATGAAAAGGCATGCGACAAGCAAAGTCAGCTAGGTGAATTTAATGAATGGATAAAAACAGGGTTAGGGTTGATTAACATCTAACATCAGAAACGCATTGTGATAGTCTAATTCATACTTGCGGCTCTTCTCCCGGTTATCGGCCGCTATACGTTATATGTCTATAATGCATAGGAGAGTGTTAAGTGCCAAGATTGTTCCTATGTCTAGGCAACACTACTTAGCTGTAAGACCCTAACTTAGAGTTCTTAAGATGGCTAGTAAGAAAATAAGTAAGACTAGTTGAACGCATATTATTAGGAAAATAATGGATATTCCACTAAGAGTGAGAATGAAGGATTAGAGGTATAGATGTATTTTGAGCATAGTCCGGTTAATGCATAGGTGGTAAAGCGTTAAAGTGTGATACTTTAATTTAGAGGGAATTTGATATTGAATTTTGAAAAGGAAACAAGAATTAGGAAAAAAAGGAAACGCATGGCTCACACTTAGTCTTGGAAATTAACAAGTAATTGGGATCAGTTTTGGAGGGTGTTAAGCTAGAAAGAAAAGAGAAACCAAAGAACCTTAAGGCGTGAGCAGCATGCATTGAAGGTTTATTATGCGTTCGTAAGGATTTTGGTATTGATAAAGAAGTCTATGTCAAAAATAAGAACATTTAGTGTTTAAGGTAATTATGATCGAAGGGTTGCTATGCGCTATGCGTTGAAGAGCTCAATTCCATGGTAAATGGAAATATAACTTTGATTTCGGGTAAACGCATAGGATGTAACCAAGAGCTTAAAGGGAAGAAAGTTGGACGCATGGAACGAGGCGGTAAGGTTGTAGTGTGCATTTGGGATATTGACGCATAGTCGTAAGCGGCGGTGAAACAGGTTTAAAAGTATTATGGCGAGGAGTAAAGAAAGTAAATAATGAAGCTAAAACCTTAAAAGAAATTCAATGGACGCATAGGGGCAATATGATTGAATAAATAGTTGTATATTAGAATATGTTGGGCTGAGATAAGCTTATAAAGGCTAGGTGGCTTCATATAAACCTGACACCTTATAAGCGGGAGGTGTTAGAAGGCATGTTAAGTGTTGCATGCAAGGTGATGCTTGGATAAATACATGGTTGGTTAAGTTGCAGTGTGACATGTGGAAACAAGTGGCAGAAAGAGAGGAGTATGACCAGCCCTCTACTCCAAAGCTATAAATAGGACCTTGAGAGAATGACTGATGATGTTGAAGTGAGAATTCTTGAGAGAAAGAAGGAATCCTTGAGTCCGTAGTAGAAGTCTGCAGCCAAGAGAGAAGATATTTTGACATCTTAGCTATATCTTGTGTTGAAGAAGTTGTCTTGCGCTTAAAAGGGGGCAGTCTTGCATTTAAGACGAACGATGCGTTCAAGATGAACGATGCGTCCAAGTTGGACCTTGCGCGGTCGACGCATCCAAAGAGAGAAGTAAGGAAGAGTTGGGAAGCACCTTGCGTTAACTATCAACCTTGCGTCCAAGGGTAAGGTTACGACGAACCGAGCTGCTAGAAGAATATAAGGCCTTGCATTTAGGGTTAGAACGCTATGTCTAAGAAGCTCGGGATAGAGGAGAAACTATCCTTAAAGTGTTTTGTGAGTGACATCTTTCTTTCTTTGAAAATGTTTTATTGGAAATGTTATTCTAATTTTATTATGAGCTATGATTTGGTGAAAAGTGTTTATTTGAAAAGCATGATGCTTGAATATATAGTTCACAAGGCATGTCTTATCTGTTTTCTATAAATTGTTGAAAAGCATGTTGTGAAAATGTAGTTCACCGAGAAATATCTTAATTTTTCATGAAAGATTACATATGAACTAGATATGAGAACAGTTTGTCTCTAAAATGTTTTAGAGGAAACTCAATGCTGAAAGACATGAGAAGGCATGTGAGTTTCCCTGGGATCCAGTACTGAGGAAAATGTAGAAGGTACTTGGGCAGCCCGCCCTGTTTCTACGTGCACATAGAGGTTGATATTGCTGGTGCGTTGAGTTCTGTTCCGCATCGAGCCAGGAATGATTTCGACGTTGGGTGTGTTGAATTTTGCTCCATACCAACTAAGGATGTTTCTGACGTTGAGAGCGTTGAGTTTTGCCCCCCTCAACTAAGGGAAATTTTTTTAAAAAAGACAAATTGATTTCATGTACAACTATTCTGGAACGTACTTATATTATTTCATTTAGAAGTTGGAAAGTACGATTTTGCGGTAATGATGATTTGAATCCATGTTTTATGACTATGGTGTACAATAATTTGAACACGCCTCTTTCAAACTGAAGATAGTTTTACAAAATCTGTCACTCATTGGGCTTTTAGCTCACTCTTTCATATGTTTTCCATTTTTCAGGTAGCATGACTGTCACACCCCCTCCCAGATTACCTTCCTAACCTAAGAGTAGGTGCAACCTACACACATACACGTCATCTTATATCTTGAAACACAATTCAATACTAGATCAAATGTACAAACTTTTATACGAATGAAACATGATAAAGAGATCATTAGTTTTACATAAGGTTTCTCAGCTCATAATATATCATACAAGTGTACTTGGTCAGCATACAGTACAAACCCACACTCGTTATGCCACAAGGATCATATATGACAAAATATGTACTTAGACTGAGTATTTACAACTATCCCAGAGAACTAAAACCAAGTAAGCCCAGACGAGAATCTTCTGTAGGTTAGGCGTCCCGGACACGCTCGCTACCTGAAACGAACAACAATAAACAAGAAAGCGTGAGCTTAAAGCCCAGTGAGTGACTAAATTATCAATTACAATTTAATCCTTGAATTAATGTTGATCGTAAACTACTATATAGCTTATTAGTATAAATTACTGGGCCACTCATGCCATTTAACAAGATAGCATAAACATTTATCTAATAAGCAACGGAGCAGAGCTCAACGCTATTAACCTCATAATTCAATTACGCCTTCACATTTCGTCCCTCGGCGTTTCAACTCTCAAGTGCTTTCTCATATTGTCCCTCAGCACTGAGTTTCATTATTAATTCACTGCGCAAGTGCCTTCACTCATGGTTCCTCAGCACTGAGCCTTCATATACTGGTTTCCATATGCCATCTCACGAGGTCCCACGGCACTAGAAACGATCTCAATTAACTTCTCAAGTGCCTTCACTCATGGTCCCTCAGCACTGAGTATCATATATCATATTCCCATAAGCCTTCACACATGGTCCTTCAGCTGTTGTTCGCATTTAGATAACACACATACAGGAATTCACATAATATACTCGTTTTCACTTGCACATTGTTAACGATGTCCTTGGATAAATTAGAGAGTCACTCACGATTTGTCTTAGGCCCCGAGCGGATTGTATGCTTTTTCGAGCTCTTCTTGGCCTGTAAAACACATTTCTCATATTAGGTTTCCTTTAAACTCCTTTTTCATAATCATTAGGTATGCATATCAATAACTAGCGATACGTAATGTTACTAGTGGGTCTACAAACGAAATTCACACTACTGGGTACTATACTAGCGAAACCGGAGTGAACTAGACTAGCTATATCACCTTAAGGAGCGATACCTAGTGAGACTTTAGCGAGAGTTGTGAGACGCAGAGCTCCTTTGCATTTATCAGCGACACCCGTTCCGCTGCTCACTCTCCAGCTCCTTAGCGATACCACTATCTAGCGACACTTGATATCACAGTTTTCCTTCCTTCCCTTCAAACTCTTCCTTTATCCTGCTAAAACCACATTATAGCCAAAATCAGAACTTCCCTTCTTCTACAATCTTGTAAAGTAGTGAGTTTCCTAGCTTACCTCAAAATTTCAGACCATGACTCGTCTCCGTTTGAGAATTATTCTCAAATAACTTCGGCTGCCTTGATTTGCTTAGCAGTTCAACTCCGCCGGCTTCTTCCTAGAGATTAACATATTTTTGCTCGGATTTAGTTTAAACATCCTTCATGGAAGTTGCTAAAAATTGACTCAACTTACTAACCTCAAAATTTCAGTTCCAGCTTCAATGTCCTCGGTTCACTCTCCTTCAAATAGCGATTGATGTCCAAATATATCAGTAACAATCAAGCTTCTGGTTTCAGCTTCAAAATCATCATGAAACTGATCTGATTTCTACTCAAATTCGATATAAGCACCTTCTTCTACCTCTCCTCGTTGTTCATCTGCGAAATGGAGTTAATCTGAGTTCGAAAATATATCCAAAAAGGCTTAATTATTCGATGCACTCCTTTATATGTCAATATAATCACAGACTTACCAGCTCTAACATCATCCTCCTTCTGGAATTTGCTGATGCGCACTTTGAGTGTTAACCGCAAGTGTACGGGTCAAGTTATAATATAAGACAGTTAAGTCCGAATATTGTTCCACTGGAGATCCAATTGTGAAGGTTTAAGTTACTTAGCTATTCTAGAGTTGAATCAATTTTATTTGAGGAATGAATTTGAAAATTATGAGTTATGGAAAATATAAATCAAATAAGGAAAATATTAAAGTGAGAAACACAAGAGTCAAAGAGAGTTCTAGGGTAATGAATCCTTGTTTATTTCATCATGCAATATTATAGATTTCATGGATTTTATTGTCATTCATATGCCTAAGTCTAGAAACTTAATTCCAAGTTATTTTCTCTAAAAAACAACCATTTCTCATGCAACTCGATTGATTATTAATCTCTTAAAACCAATACAAAATTACATGGCATTAAAAATAGTCTTTAACAACTTTTATTGTCAACCTAACTACTCTCGTGATAGATTAACAACAATTCATTGTTATGGATCAAGTTAAACATACAATCTCTCAATCATACATCTAACCTAACATGTGAAGATGGCCAATCCACAAGAATTACACACAATAACAATGAAAAGCATAATCATTCCAACAAAACCATGAAAGTCTACAAGATCAAAATAATTTCATAAACAAATCATCAAAACCCTAAAACTAAAGAGTTTAGCCACTCATAGCTTGAAGCAACATGTTTGAGCAAAATAAACAAAGAAAGAGTGTAAAGAAAGGGAAACTCTACTGAAAAGAGGCTCTTGATTGAGGTAGCACCGTCACGATCTCCTTGGCTCTCACGTCGGAATTCGAAGGGCACCACGACTATCTCGAACTCTTTTCTCTTCCTTGCAACTAACTCACTCTTTGAACTCTTACTCAATTCTCTCCTTTTTGTGCCTCTTTAGGTCTGCACTTCCTTGATTTTATTTTTTTATGCCTAGGACTGCTGGAAACCCCCAAATTTATAGAGTTTGGCCGCCCAAAAATTTACAAAAACTAACAATTTTTCATTTAAGGAAAACTGATGCCGCGGCGCTATTGAAAAATCTGGGACAGCGCCGCGACGCTGTTGGAGAGCGCCGCAGCGCTAGGGCTGTGATCAGAAAAGCTAGCTCTCGGGTTTTAGCGCCACGGCAGTGCCGTTCAAGCGCCGCGGCGCTGCCCCAATTTCTGCCATTTTGGATTTTTCAGCTCTTTTTCGCGGTATTCTTGCTCGGTTTTGATCTTTTAGTCTTTTCTTCTAATTTTCCTCATTTTAACCTGATAACCACTAGCAAATAAGTGAAATCTAATATAAACTCCCTTAATTTGAGAGAATAGAAAGCACTTTTCAAGTGCTTATCATTTGCCAATGCAACCTTTCGCACATGGCTTCGGCAACGCATAGTCTCAACTTACTATACCACTGATTGCTCAACGCCGAATAGCCGATTACCGCATGGCCCTCTCGGCCACTTTTCTATGTCCGACGCATACCATCCTTCAACGCATAGGCCTTTCCAACGTATAGCAATGCCAACGTCTAGCACATAGTAGCCTTCAACGCATACTTGTACTAACGCATATTGCACCCTTCTCCCTTCACATCTATTTTGTCACACCCCCTCCCAAATTTACCTATATAACCTGAAAGGAGATGTGAGAATAGTATACATCACCCCTCTTGTGACGCATACCATCCATTCCTTCACTAAATATCCTGAACTGTCCACAATATACATTTCAAACCTTAAGACATATCAAATATAACACATAGGAAGTTATATACAAGCCGATAATTCAAATCTTCAACTCATTCACATGCCCTTATACAGACCATAGTTCAACCCCTTGTAAATGTACATCTAGGTCTACATGCCACCTAAATAAGGTTTAACATACAAACCACACTTCAAAACAAGTCCGATTTTCTGGAAACTCGAAGCTTAAGTAGGGCGAGTTGGAGTAGGTAAAGCACCAGGAACGTCCTTGCTACTTGGAGGGGAAAGAAAACTTGAAAACATAAGCTAACAGCTCAGTGAGTGACTAATTTAACAAACTGTTTTGGTTCAAAAATCATCAGGAATAATACTAAGTTCAACGTCATGTTTAAAACATGAAATCACTTCATATACATTAGTTAAAACATAATCAGTTGCCCTTATCAAATCATACATGATTTTTAGCAAATAATAAGAAAACAGTTTAGTTGCAATACTTCTCCTTAGTTGAAGTGGAGCAAAACTCAACACTCCAACGTCGAAAACGAATAAGGCTCGATGTGGAGCAAGACTCAACGCACCAGCATATAACCTCTATGTGCACATAGGAATGTGGCGGGTTGCCCAAGTACCTTCTCATGTCCCTCAGTACTGGGTCCCGGGGAAACTCACGTGCCTTCTCAAGTCCATCAGTACTGAGCCTCCTCTTAAACGTTTTTCTTTTAAAGAAGCAACACTTTATACAAACAAATCGTATGCAAATCATTCATAAGAACACAGTGCAACTATTATATCAATAACATTTCATAAACATACTTTTCAATAACTTTAAGAACATAAAGTATGCTTCATACATCATTTGATCACAAAATCATATTCCATTGGAAAACCGAACTATCATGCACACCAAAATTGTTTTAAAGTAAGAAAAGTGTCACTCACAACTCTTTCTCGGCCTTGAGTGGATTATATGCCTTTCCTATCTCCTCTTGGCCTGAAATAAATACTTTCCCTTGTTATACTTCTTTTCCATTCACTTAAACGTAAACAACTCATCATATGCACAATGTTTATAGTTCATCATGCGGTTAGGCTTTTATTGGTTTATTCTCAAGCCTTAAACACTAAAGCTATTACTGCAAGCTGTTCCTTACCCTTTTGTTATACCTTAATTTCAAGAAAAATTTGCATGCAACTCACTTCTTCTACCACACCAACGTTTTGGGTCTTACCTTCTCCTTAACAAAGCCGACTGCTGCAGCTTTGGTGTCTCTGATTCATCCCTGTTAAAAGCACATTTCTAGTCCAAACTAAGATTTCTTCCCTTCTACAAACTTGTAAAGAATTAAGTTCCACAGCTTACCTCAAAGTTTCAAGGCTTAACTCTTTTTCATTCTCCAATTATCCCAAAATCACTTTGCGTTGCTCCAAATTGCCTAACAATTCTGTAATTGCTGCTTCACCTAAAGATTCACAGGATTAACTTCAATTTCAGCTTTACCATCCTTCATAAGACTTGTTAGGAATTATGTTAACTTACTGACCTCAAAATTTCAGCCATAAACTCGGCTTCCTTGATTCGTTCTACTCCAAACATCAACCACTGTTCAGTCTGTGCGACTAAGAATCATTCTTCAGTTCCAGCTCTGTTTTCATCACCAAGACGAGTAGAATTTCACCCAAAATCTACAAGAACACCTTCCTCTACCTTCTCTTGTGGTTTCTTTGAAAAATGGAGCCGACTCAAGCTCTCAAAAATGTCTACAAATGATTAAACATTTAATTTATTCACCTATATATACTACCGACTTAACCCTCACAAGCACCAAGATTTATGTTGCCGACTTACCCCTCACCCGCAGACTGGTGCGGGGTCCTCTCTTCGACACAAGGCACTCATGTCAAAATTCTCCTTCAACGCCTTCAGCAACTAAGCACACTCAGCGCATGGTGCTTTCAACGCCTTCTACTTTCGACGCATGCAACTCAGTCATTCACACCACTAACTTCGTCGCGTCAAGACCGTTCTGTCTTCGACGCAGAGTGACTTCAATGCATGGTTCAAGCATATTTCTTCCCCTGCCAATAATCACTTATCCTTCGATGCAGGCAGCTACTTCAGCTCACAACCCTTCGTGATTCAATCAACAATGCATGGTTTCTCAAATAATTCAACTTTCCTCTTCATTCACCAACGCATAGTCTTGGCCAACACAGCCAAAATTTTGCTCTCCAAAAGTTTTCGCTCTCATTCTCGGCTACTTCTCCTCTAGCAACGCATGGCCTCAATCTCATTGCTTCTCCCCAACACTTGGTATTACAAGTCAGTGCTTACATATTTCCTCGCCGAGTTGCCCTCTTCAACCCATGCTTATCAGCGGCAACTCTTGTCAAGCTTAAACATACCTTCAGCGCATGGTCAATCATCACATGGCCAACACTTAACCATTTTCACTCTCCCACAACTTGGCCTACTTTCTTTACTTGCCTGCCCCATAATTTCTTCTTACTTACCTTTTCTCAATAACAAGTACGAGGCTTACAATGATAGTTCCTGTTGCCGATCGAAGTCGAGGTTTGTCAATAGTTAATGGTATCGCCATCCTAGAGATGTGGTTAAATGGGTATAAAGGAAGTGTTGACAGTGAAAGTCGATAATAGGGTCGATAACTGCTATCCTTACGCTCCGTCTCGGGCTACAGGAGGATAGTTCGGGAAGGGGTGTGACATTAGCCATGTCAATTGAGTTCCATAATCACTTACCCTCTCGAGCAGTCTGATTATTACTACTTATATCGATTAGCTAGATGGACATAAGCATCGGATTAAGATTACAATTGACAAGATCCAATAGTTACACTATGGTTCTTATTTAGATGCTAACACAACCCTTAACCCATGATAGATTAGTTACTCATGGATTTAAAGTAAAAAGCAGAAAGTGTAGAGAAATGAGTAGACATGGAAGAAATATAGATTGATGAACGGAATACAACTTTAGATAGCTCAATGTCTTGACACAAGTCTAAAATGAAGCTAGAAAAACAAGATAGAAAGAAGGAAAAAGGCGTCAATGTCTTGAGTCGCCAGGATGGAAGCGTGAGGTTCTGCTGTGAAGTGGTTAGGCAGAGGCAAGACTCTTCTCTCTCGAGCTATTCGTCTCCAGTTGTGTTCTGAGAGAAAACTCTGCTGTCACTTAGGAATTCTTCCGATAATGAATAACCATTTCTCATCTTGCAGGACTGCCCTTTTATAGATGTTGCGTTTCCTATCAATGGCAAATCTGCTTAATTGGCAGCGAAATTGATATCATCTGTCCATCTCACCTAATTGCTTAATTCTCGAGTCAATTTAGATCCACCACTTTAGCCACAGATTATGTATGTCAATCTTCCGATGTAAGCACCCAATTTGTAAGCACGTTCAAAAGCTTTAAGCAAATTAGTATTAATAATCTCATATTGTAAATTAAAAAAAAAAAAAAAAAAAGAAGGAAGAGGAAACCAAAAGGGAAAGAAGACAAGAAAAAAAGGAATTGGAAAAAGAAAAGAGAAGAAAAAAGAAAAAGAAAGAAGAGAAGATAAGGATGGGAGAAGTTGGTTATAGCTCTTATTGAAGGGAAACCTTTGCTGACTTATTTCTCTTCATTTCCAAACTCATTTCTATGCTATCTTTCAGCTGCACATTATGGAGAGGTTGAAGAAGAGTTCTAGGGCAAATTCATGCAAGGTTTTGGACGGTTTCATGGTAAAACTGAAGCTGAAACAGAAGCTTCATCTGCTGTCGCACAGTTCAAACCAGGTTTGGTGTCTGGTGAATATCGAGTTGAAGATATTGAATTTTGGGCTGAAATGTTAAGGTTAGTAAGTTAACTTAATTTGGAACAACTTTTATGAAGGATGCCTGAGTTGAAACGGAATAAAAACATGTAAACTTTTAGTTGGAAGTTACTGATGTAAAATTTCTATGCAATCTGGAGTAGCGTGGAGAAAACTTGCAATATCTAACGAACCAGGACGAGTTAAGCCATGAAAATTTGAGGTAAGCTAGAAAGCATGTATTTCTACAAGTGTGTAGAAGGAAAGAAATTCTAAATCGGGCTGGAAATATGACTTTGAACTGACAGAAGTGAGAACAAAAAGAAAAGGAGGAAACTCTGCTGTCGGGTGTTGTTAGAAAGCTGGTATCGCTAAGAAATTGGAGCGTGAGTAGCGACACGAATCTCGCTGGTAGTGCAAAGGAGGTTTTTTTCTCACAAATCTCATTGACTCTCGCTCGGTGTCCCTCCTTAGGTAATCTCGCTAGTCTCGCTTATTTTGGTGTGCTAGTGTCGGGTACCTGTTGTGTAATTTCATTAGTAATCTCGCTAGTAAGTTGCAATCTCGTTGGTAATCTCGCTAGTGACATAGAATCTCGCTTATTATGTTTATTTTAGAAAAGAAAGGGAGTCTCGGTGGTGAATCGTGATTAGAGTTTAAGTATGCACATTTAACGATAATGTAAAGGAAGTTTAAGGAAAGCATAACGTGAGGAATGTGTAATTACAGGCCAAGAAGAGCTCGGACAGGCATATAATCCGCTTAGGGCCTAAGGACAAGTTGTGAGTGACACTTTTCTTTTTTTGAAAACGAAATTTATTGAAAATGTTTAGTTTGGTTTTTCTTATGAGATATGGCTTTGAGATGAACTATTTTCTTGAAAAGCATGATGTTTAATGATATTGCTCATAAGGCATGTTTTATCCGTTTTCTATAAGATGTTGAATGGCATGTTGTGAAAAGTTGTTTATCGTGATATATCTGATTTTTCATGAAAAGTTTTCATGTAAACTATTTACGTATAATACTGGTTTCTAAAATGTTTTAGAGGAGGCTCAATGCTGAAGGACATGAGAAGGCATGTGAGTTTCCCCGGGACCTAGTACTGAAGGACTCGTAGAAGGTACTTGGGCAACCCGCGATATTCCTATGTGCACGTAGAGGTTGTGACGTTGGGTGTGTTGAGTCTTGCTCCACCCCAACTAAGGTTGTTATCGACGTTGAGTGCATTGAGTTTTACTCCGCCTCAACTAAGGATGTTTTCGACGTCGGGTGTGTTGAGTCTCGCTCTGCCCTGACTAAGGGAAGGTTTTGAGAACGAACTGATTTTTGTGTACGATCATTTTGGCATGAACATATGTGATTTGATTACGTTGTTGAAAATTATGATTTTACAGAAATGATTATTTGAATCACGTTTACGTATATGGTGTTATAATGATTTTAACATGCTTGTTTTCGAACAAAAGATGGTTTTACAAAATTAGTCACTCATGGGGCTTTTAGCTCACGCTTTCCGTGTTTTCTTTTCCTCCCAGGTAGCAAGGACGTTCCTGGTGCATTGCCTACATAAGCTTCGAGTTTCCAGAAAAATCTGTCCTGTTTTGAAGTGTTGCTTGTATGTAAACCTTATATAGGTGGCATGTAGACTCAATTGTGAATTTACTGGGAGTTGAAACATGGTTTTGTATAAGGTCTTTAAGAAGGAGTTGTAAATTTGAATTATCTATATATATAAAGTTCCTATTATGTTATGGTTTGAAGAGTATTACAGAGCAATACGTATGTTGTAAATAGTACAAGATCAGTGGGTAGAAGTGGATGGTATGCGTCACAAGAGGGGTGATGCATGCTGTCCTCACATCTCCTTTCAGGTTATGTAAGTAAGTTGGGAGGGGGTGTGACAAGTTGGTATCAGAGCAAAAGAGTCTTGGGAAGAAGATCATGCGTGTAGTGTAGGAACATGTAATTTTTAGCCAATAGTAACATTGTGTTGTCATATAGGAAAACATGCCACCTAGAAGCAGGCGAGTGAGGCAATCAGCAACCGGAACTCCTCAAGCAACTGGAGACCGTGGAGATATGTCAGAGGGTGAATCTAGTCATCCTCAAGTTGGGGTCAATGTCGAGGAGCATATATTTACTAGAATTGTTGAAAGATTGGTTGCAAGCATTGGATTAGTGGAAGCAGATCCAGAAAAGAAATACAATATAGAAAGATTGAAGGCTTTGGGTACCACTACTTTTGAAGGCACTGTCGATCCTATAGAGGCAGAGGCATGGTTGAATCTACTTGAGAAATGCTATCGTGTGATGAGATGCCCCAATGATAGACAGGTGGAATTGGTAGTGTTTTTGCTCCAAAAAGGGGCAGAAGATTGGTGGAGAATGGTAGAGAGTAGGAAGGAAGATATAGGAGAAATAGGTTGGAATGAGTTTAAGAAGACATTCCAAGAAAAATATTGTCCAAGATCATTCCGAGATGCAAAACAGAACGAGTTTTTGAGGTTAGTACAGGGATCCATGTCAGTGGCAGAATAGTAAAAGAAATATACTGAACTGTCTAAATATGCCACGGCTATTGTTGCTGATGAGGTTGACAGGTGCAAGAGATTTGAAGAAGGTTTACGAGAGGAAATACGTACCCCGGTGACTGCTAGTGCTGAATGGGCAGACATCTCCATATTAGTAGAGTCAGCAATGCGGGTTGAAAGAAGTTTGATGGAAAAGAGGACAGAATGCGAATTAGTTGGAGGTAGACGGACAATCCACACTTCTAGTACTACTTAGGGGCAGTCAGGTAGGAGATTTGTACCAGGTGTTTTCAGTGGAGGAAATTTCAAGACCAGATTGAGTGGACAGGGTACTTCCAAGTGAGGTACTGGAGGGTGTACACGGAAGCAAGAACCAAGGAGTTCTACTGGTCCAGCTCAAACAGTAGAAGGTTCTCAAAGTGGACAACCTGGAGAGTCCACAGCTAGTTTCGCAAGGAAACCGTTATGTCCCACTTGCGGGAAGTATCATTGGGGACAGTGTAAGGGCAATGTATGTTATCATTGTGGACAAGCGGGTCACTATAAACGAGAATGTCCTCGGTTGATGCAAGAATTTAAAGCTGAAAAAGAACTGGTTCATTTACAGCTAGTCAACCACAACGACCTGCAGGAATTGCTGATGAGGGAACTAGTGGATCAAGACAGAAGGGAGCTCTAGGGCGACCAAAACAGCAAGGAAAAGTCTTTGAAATGACTTAGCAAGTGGCTGAATATGCTCCTAATGTAGTTACTGGTACACTTTCTATATGTCATACTTCTGCTCATGTTTTAATAGATCCTGGTGCTACTCATTCTTTTATTGCTAAAATGTTTGCTGTGAATATAAATAATACATTAGAATCTTTGTCTGAGGAACTGTTTATTTATACCCCTGTTGCTGATGTGTTTGTGGCTAGTAAAGTGTATAAAGACTGTGTGGTTGAAATTGATGGTGTGACTATGATAGCTAACTTGATACCCTTAGATATTGGGAGTTTGATGTGATATTGGGAATGGATTTCTTATCCAAATATCGAGCCACTATGGATTGTTTCTCGAAGGAAGTTGTGTTTATAGGATTCGAAGGAGATGAAGTTATTTTCAAGGGGGACAGGAAATTCCTTCCTACTTGTGTGATATCCACAGTTAAAGCTAGAAAGTTGTTAAGCAAAGGTTGTTCAGCATACCTTGCTTACGTGGTTGATACACAGCCGGTAAGTTAAGACCAGAGAATATTCCTGTGGTGAATGAATTTCTTGATGTGTTCCCTGAAGAGCTGCCAGGATTACCACCTTATAGAGAAGTGGAGTTCATTATTGATCTAGTTCCTGGAACAACACCCATTTCGCAAGCACCATACCGTATGGAACCATCAGAACTGAAGAAGTTGAAGGTGCAGATACAGGAACTAATAGATAAGGGGTATATTAGACCGAGTGTATCTCAGTGGGGTGCATCGGTGTTATTCGTGAAGAAAAAGGACGGTACTTTGATGATTTGTTGGATCTGCTTAGAAGGGCATTAGTGTTCTCAAAGATAGACCTAAGATCGGGATATCGTCAGTTGAAAGTCAGAGAGACAGATGTACCGAAGACAGCTTTTAGAACAAGGTATGGACACTATGAATTCCTCGTGATGCCTTTTGGTCTGACAAATGCTCCAGCAATGTTTATGGACTTGATGAATAAGATTTTCCATCCTTACTTGGATCAGTTTGTGATTGTATTTATTGATGATATTCTAGTGTATTCTAGAAGCAAGGAAGAACATACAGGACATCTTAGAATTGTATTACAGACTTTGAGAGAAAAGAGATTGTATGCAAAATTCAGCAAATGCGAGTTTTGGTTGGAACGAGTAATGTTTCTGGGACATATTGTTACTGCTGCAGGAGTTGGAGTAGATTCTCAAAAGACCGAGGCAATTACCAGATGGGAACAGCCAAGGATAGTAACAGAGGTTCGTAGTTTTCTAGGACTCGCTGGTTATTATCGACGATTTGTATATGGTTTTTCCAAGATAGCATTACCACTAACTCGTTTGACTAAGAAAGGAACTAAATTTGAATGGAACGAAGAATGTGAACAAAGTTTCCAAGAATTAAAGAAGAGACTTGTGACAGAACCTATTTTAGCACTTCCAGAGAAAGGAAATGTAAGCACCTAATGGGTAAGCACGTTCAAAAGCTTTAGGCGAATTAGTATTAATAATTTCATATTGTAAAAAAAAAAAAAAGATGAAAAAACCAGAAAGGGGAAGAAGACAAAAGAAAAAGGAAATTAAAAGAAGAAAAGAGAAGAAAAAGAAAAAGAGAAGAAAGGATAAGGTTGGGAAGTCAGTTTTAACCTTTCATTGGAGATAAAAACTTGCCGACTTCATTCTACTCATTTCCAAACGAAATTTTATGCTATTTTTCAGCTGCACATCATGGAGAGGTTGAAGAAGAGTTCTAGGGCAATTTCGTGTAAGGTTTTGGAAGATTTCATGGTAAAACTGAAGCTGAAACAGAAGCTTCATCTGCTGTCGCACAGCTCGAACCAGGTCTGGTGTTTGGTGAATATCGAGCTGAAGAGATTGGATTTTTGGCTGAAATTTTATGGTTAGTAAGTTAACTCAATTTTGAACAACTTGTATGAAGATGCTTGAGTTGAAATGGATTAGAAACATGTAAACGTTTAGCTGGAAGTTACTGATACGAAATTTCTGTGCAATCTGGAGCAGCTCGAAGAAAACTTGCAATATCTGACTAACCAGGACGAGTTAAGCCACAAAATTTTGAGGTAAGCTAGAAAACATGTTTCTCTACAAGTTTGTAGAAGGAAAGAAGTTCTAAATCTTGCTGGAAATATGACTTTTAATTGAAAGAAGTGAGAACAAATAGGAAAGGAGGAAACTCTGTTGTCGGGTGCCGATGGGAAGCAGGTAATGCTGAGAATTGGAGCGGGAGTAGCGATACTGGTGTCGCTGGTCGTGTAAAGGAGGATTTTCTCTCACAAATATCGTTGGCTCTCGCTCAGTATCTGATAACTTGTAGAAATACAAGTTATAATAGCCTTTTTCTTAGATAAATAGAGATTAAATAGAGAAGCATGCGGCAATGTATGTGATTTTTACTAATAAATCTTCCTTTGCGTTATACTCTTGTATTTTTATGAAGATAAATGATTTTACCACTTTTTGAGCCTAAAACGCATTTTTTAACGCAGGAATGCAAATGATGCGTTGATGACTTCTCAACGCAAGACTATGCGTTAGCAACCTACGTCGCATTGACATCGGCCAAACTATTCATGGACGCATAGACGACCATTAATGCAAGGTGCTAAAAATCAAATCAGAATCTTGAGAGATTGACGGATGATTGACGAACATGATTTGTTGCCAAAGTGGTGGATCTTAATTGACCCGAGAATCACGCAATCAGGCGAGATGGACACATAGTATCAATCTCGCCGCCAATCAAGCAGATTTGCCATTAATTGCGAACGTATCATCTCAAAAAGGGTAGCTGTTGTTATTATTTTGTATGTGTAAATTGTTCTAACGTAAAGTGTTAAATGATGTGTTTATGCGTTCAACACGTCATGCTTTGAGCATGCTATGCGTCTTACTACTATGCGCTGGTGGTCTTGTCAAGTTTTCCTGTCCTTTACCCAAGTATAAGCAAAGGACTAGGTATTCTCGGTGAGTTCGAGGTCGAACACAGGGATTATGTCACACCCCCTCCCGGATTATCCTTTCTCAACCCGAGAAGAGGTGTGAAGATAGCAACCTTGACTCTTCTGTAAGGTTCACTGTCCAACCATTTCCGTCAAGAACAGCCCAGACGAGGTTCCCGTGTAGGCAAAGCATCCCGAACTCGCTTGCTACCTGGAAAATAAAATAAAATAGGAAACGTGAGCTACAAGCTCCGTGAGTGACTGGCTTTGTAAAAACTATCTTTAGTTCGAACAGAGGCATGTCAAAACAATATCCATAAAACAAAGATTAAGCAAAATAGCTTTTCCGCAAAACCTTGTCAATCTTGGGAATCCATTCTAAAACATATAGAATCGTTATCAAATAAATAATTAAGAAAAATCATTTGGCATTTCAATCTTTTCCCTTAGTTGAAGTGGAGCAAAACTCAACACCCCAACGCCAAAAACATATAAGGCTCGATGCGGAGCAAGACTCAACGCACCAGCATATAACCTCTATGTGCACATAGGAATATGGCGGGTTGCCCAAGTACTGGGTCCCGGGGAAGTTCACATGCGTTATTAGCATTGATCCTCCTCTTAAACATTTGTAGGCGGGTTGCCCAAGTGCTGGGTCCCAAGGAAGTTCACATGCTTATTAGCATTGATCCTCCTCTTAAACATTTATAGGCGAGTTGTCCAAGTGCTGGGTCCCGGGGAAGTTCACATGCTTATTAGCATTGAGCCTCCTCTAAAACTTTTTCTCCATCCTTTACATGAATAGTCCATCATACATGAATAGTCCATCAAAGACTTTTTTCAGAAAACAGGATATTCCTCGACAAATATATTTTGCAACATGCCTTTCGTTACCATAAAGCAATCAAGTAAATCATGCCTTTTAACCGTATATTCAAGCATTACGCTTTTCACAGAAACAGTCATCTCAAAACCATATCACATAATAACATTTTTAATAAAATTCATTTTCGAAGAAAGGAAAGAGTCACTCACTAATCTCTTAAGGAATTCCTTCTTTTCCTTCCAAATTCCCGTTTTTCGAGCCCCTTAACGCAAGGCTTCAACTTTTAGTCCACTAGGTAGCTACTCTCTCTCTCAGTGGCTTAGTTGGTCACAGCGTTCTAGCTCTGGAACGCAAGACTGGCCTTCCTCTATCAGTTTGGCTGGTCACAATCCTACCCTTCAACGCAAAGTTGATGGCTCCTGTAAAGTGCAGCTTAACTCCTCTTATTTCTTTCGGATGCGTCGACTTCTCTTGAACGCAAGGTCACCTTGAACGCATCGTCTCTTTTCAACACCACGTTCTCCTTAAATGTTGGATTCGTTTCCAACGCAAGGTCAACCCCTCTTCAATGCAAGATAACTTCTTTAACACCAGATGATTAAGTTGTCAAAAATGTCTTCTTCCTTGGCCGCAGACCTCCTTTTACAACGCAAGGGGGTTCCTTCTTTCTGTCTTCATTCTCCTTCTTCTCTCAAAGATTTTACTTCAGAATCATCAGTCGTTACCCTTTCCCCAAGGTCCTATTTAAGGAGATCTTGCCATCCTACTCCTCTTTTGCCACTTAATTGCCATATGTCGCTCTGCATGTCTGACTAACCATGCATTTGTCCAAGTGTTACCTTGCATGAAACACTTAACATGCCTTTTTAACACATCCTTATTTTAAGGTGTCAAGTTTATATGAAGCCACCTGGCCTTTATAACTCAGCTTATTCGTCCATTATTTTTTTCAAATAGACAGCCATTCAGTCCATACAGCGCCCTCATGTGTTCATTGAGTTTCCCCTAAGGTTTGAGCTTCCCTACTCACTTGTCTAACTTTTAACTAACTACACCATCGTTTTTAACGGGTAGAGGTAGCCATCTCAACGCATAGGGACCTCAGTGCATAACAACCTCACCTATGTATGGTAAGCCAACACGTTTCTTCTCTCGTCGACGCAGTGACTACTTCAGCACACAATAACCATTCGTGATCACCTTTAACGTATAGTCGCCATATTACAATCCAGTGTTTACACAATACCGCTAAGCGTCAACGACAACAAATCCTTCTCATGCTCTACCTTTATGCATTGGTCCTGTTGCGTTTACTTCCATCCTGCATCCATGACCTTCTACCTATCCTTGGTCATACCTTGATTATTTCCAAGGTTATTCTTTTAAACCTTTCCTTATTTTAACTATTTCCTTTTAGATAATTTAACATGCGTCCAACACATGTTCTAATTTTTATGTCTACTTCACAACCTTCTACTTTCCAACACTTAGAAATATCTTATAATAGAAGTCTATGCATCTTGTGTCTTTCCCTTCAAGTGCTTGAGTACTTCCTATACGTCCACTTTAACTACGCGTTACTTCAGTCTTGACCATGCGTCCAACAGGGTCTTTTATTCCTCTCCTTCTGACAATTCAACGCATTGGTTGCTAAAAGTTGGGTTGTGACAAGGATTATATTGATTAAGTTTTTAATTGAATTTCATGCGTTGCAATGGTAACCAACAAATAGTTCAGAGAGTTGATTTTAATCTAAAGAAAGGGATTGTTTGTACACTAGACTAAAAATTGTGGAATATGGAAAGCATGCGACACAGCAAGTTCAGCTAAAGATGTGTGTGAATGGATAAAGAAAGGGTTCGGGTTGATTAACATCTAACATCGGAAACGCACAGTAGTATTCTATTTATACTTGCGACTCTTCTTCCGGTTGTCAGCCGCTATGCGTTATATGTCTATAAGGCATAGGAGAGTGTTAAGAACCAAGGTTATCCCCATAGACAGACAATACTACTTGGCCCTTGTCAATTGAGTTCCACAATCACTTATCCTCTCGAGCAGTTTGATTATTACTACTTATATCGATTTGTCAGATGGACATAAGCATCGGATTAAGCTCGCAGTTGACAAGATAAAATAGTTACACTATAGTTCTTAGTTAGATGCTAACGCAACCCTAGACCCTTGAGTGATTAGTTACTCATGGTTTGAAAGTAAAAAGCAGAAAGTTTAGAGAAATAAGTAGACATGGAAGATAATTATATTGATGAAATGAAATACAACTTTAGATGAGCCCAATGTCTTGACACAAATCTAAAATCAAGATAGAACAATAAGAAAGAAAGTAGGGAAAGGCGTCAATGTCTTGAGTCGCCCGGATGGAAGCGTGAGGCTATGCTGTGAAGTGGTCCGGCGAAGGGAAGACTCTTCTCTCTATAGCTATTCGTCTCCGGTTGAAGTCTGGAGAGAACTCTGCTGTCACTTATGAAGTTCTTCTGAGAATCAACAACCCTTTCTCATCTCGCGAAGCTGCCCTTTTATAGATGATGCGTTCGCAATTAATGGCAAATCTGCTTGATTGGCGGCGAGATTGATACTATGCGTCAATCTCGCTTGATTGCGTGATTCTCGGGTCAATTAAGATCCACCACTTTAGCCACAAATCATGCTCGTCAATCATCCGTCAATCTCTCAAGAGTCTGCTTTGATTCTCAGCGCCTTGCATTAATGGTCGTCTATGCGTCCATGAATAGTTTGGTCGATGTCAACGCGGCGCAGGTTGCTAACGCATCGTCCTGCGTTAAGATGTCATCAACGCATCGTTTGCATTCCTGCGTTAAAACATGCGTTTTAGGCTCAAAAAGTGGTAAAATCATTTATCTTCATAGAAATACAAGAGTATAACGCAAAGGAAGATTTATTAATAAAAATCACATAAACTGCCGCATGCTTCTCTATTTAATCTCTATTTATCTAAGAGAAAGGCTATTATAACTTGTATTTCTACAAGTTATCAGCAGCTCCACAAGATGAAAAAGGGTTGTTGATTCTCGGAAGAACTTCATAAGTGACGGCAGAGTCCTCTTCAGACTTCAACCGGAGACGAATAGCTCGAGAGATAAGAGTCTTCCCTCCGCCGGACCACTTCACAGCATAGCCTCACGCTTCCATCCGGGCGACTCAAGATATTGACGCCTTTCCCTGCTTTCTTTCTTATTGTTCTATCTTGATTTTAGATTTGTGTCAAGACGTTGAGCTCATTTAAAGTTGTATTTCGTTTCATCAATATAATTATCTTCCATGTTTACTCATTTCTCTAAACTTTCTGCTTTTTACTTTCAAACCATGAGTAACTAATCACTCTAGGGTCTAGGGTTGCATTAGCATCTAACTAGGAACCACAGTGTAACTATTTTATCTTGTCAATTGCGAGCTTAATTCGATGCTTATGTCCATCTAACAAATTGATATAAGTAGTAATAATCAAACTGCTCGAGAGTGTAAGCGATTGTGGAACTCAATTGACAAGGGCCAAGTAGTATTGCCTGTCTATGGGGATAACCTTGGTTCTTAACACTCTCCTATGCGTTATAGACATATAACGCATAGCGGCTGACAACCGGGAGAAGAGTCGCAAGTGTGAATAGAATACTATTGTGCGTTTCCGATGTTAGATGTTAATCAACCCAAACCCTTTCTTTATCCATTCACACACATCTTTAGCTGAACTTGCTGTGTCGCATGCCTTTCCATCTTCCACATTTAGTCTAGTGTACATATTATCGCTTTCTTTAGATTAGAAACTAACACTCTCCCCATTATTTCTTGGTTACCACTGCAACGCATGTAATTTACATAAATATTGAATCAACATAATCCCCGTGTTCGACCTCGGACTCACCGAGAAAACCTACTCCTTTGCTTATACTTGGGTAAAGGATAAGGAAACTTGACAGATCACCAACGCATAGTAGTAAGACGCATAGCATGTTCAAAGCATGACATGTTGAACGCATAAAGACATCATTTAACACTTTGCGTTAGGACAATTTACACACATACAAAATCCGACAACAAGTTTTTGGCGCCGTTGACAGGGATTATTGCATTGATTTAATTATTTTCTTTGGATTATTGTGTTATAGGATTCCTCAGTCGATGGAGTATAGCAAGCTTCTCTTCTGTCAGAGGCTTCTAACAATATATGAGTGAAGGGGACAACCCAACATTTGATATTGACTCAGAGATTGAGAGGACCTTCAGAAGAAGGATAAGACAGAATAAACAAAGAAGGAGTAATCAAACTACAGAAGAAAATATGAATGCTTAAAATAATCAACCTCATGCTGGGGTTAGGAAGAACGCAAATGCGCAAGAGCACGCAAACAAATATACAAATCCAATCCTCTTGGCGCATGATAGAAATCGCCCAATAAGGGAGTATGCGTCGCCAAATCTATACAATTTCGCACCGGGAATTTTACAACCAACCTTCGAGGGTAATGGAAGGTTTGAAATGAAACCAGTAATGTTGTAGATGCTGCAAGCCGCAGGGCAGTTTGGGGTGCAACGGGTGAAGACCCACATGCACACGTGAAAAGTTTCTTGGAAATTTGTAGCGCATTCCCTATGGCTAGAGTACCGCAAGATAGCATCAGACTGATGCAATTCCCATTTTCTCTCAGAGATGAGGCAAGACAATGGGCATATTCAATTGAACCTGGTAAGATTATAACTTGAGGCCAAATGGTTGAAAAATTCATGCAGAAATACTTTCCTCCGATGGTGAGTGCAAAAAGGCGACGAGACATTGTCACCTTCGAGCAAAAGGACTCGGAGACACTTAGTGAAGCATGAGCCTGGTTTAAAAGGCTTGTAAGGAATTGTCCCCATAATGGTATCCCTGATTGTGTGCAGATGGAGATTTTCTACGGAGGATTAAATAAAACATCACAATCAGTGGCTGACGCCTCTGCAGTAGGAGGATTAATGGGCAAGACTTATACGCAAGCCAAGGAGATCCTCGACAGAATTTTGAGGAACACCGATGAATGGGTAGATGATGGGTATGAATCTCGGTACATGGATAAAAGACGAACGCAAGCTGGAATGATTGAAACTGACGCGACTAATAATCTTTCAGCTCAGATCGCCAATATGACATCCTTGCTGCAAACAATAGCATTGAACAACCAAGGTGGAACAGTTGCGTCAATGGACGCAATGAACACGGTGAATGCAACAGCATCTGTAAGCTGTGTGCAATGCGGTGATGGTCACTTTACGATATGTGTCCCTACAACCCACAATCCGTCTGTTATTTTCAGAACAATCCGTACTCCAAGACTTATAATTCGGGTTGGAGGAACTATTCTAACTTTGGATGGGGAGGAAACCAATCACAAACGCAGGGAACTGGACAACAGCCGCAGAGAAGCAACAACCCCGTGTACAACCAAGGTGTTCAAGGGCATCAAGCACAAAGAAACCAGTCAGCAAACTCATCATCATCATCCCTTGAAGCCCTTATGCGACAAACTATCACTCAAAATGAAGAAACGCGTAAGTCGTTGGAAGCAATGCTCCAAAACCAAATGGGTGAAATAAAAAGCCATGCCATTGCAATCCAAAATTTAGAAATTCAAGTGGGACAAATGGCAAGTAAGCGCAATACTAGACCCCAAGGAGCATTGCCCAGTAATACCGAAGCCCCACGTGGTAACGGTAAGGAATAATGTCAAGCTGTGACATTGAGGAGTGGGAAGATTCTTCCCACTGAAATGCAAGATTAGAGGGCGCAAGGAAATCTGCAGCCTCACATCACTCCATAACTAACTCCAATAACACCTATTAGTGAACCGCAATCTTCATCCACCACCACAGCCTCTCAAGAACAAGAGAATGGAAAGGGGAGAGAAAAAGCAACGCAGGCAAACCCTGCATCGGTATCTCAGAATATCACTCCCCCTATGCGTCCGCCCTTTCTTCAGCACCTAAAGAAGAAAAATGATGAGGGCCAATTTAGAAAATTCCTGGATGTTCTCGAGCTATGTCAAATTTCTGAAAGACATACTATCTAAGAAAAGAAGGCTTGGAGAGTTTGAGACAGTCGCATTAACACGGGAATGCAGTGCATTGTTTAAAAGCAATATACCACCAAAATGAAAGATCTAGGGAGTTTCACATTGCCATGTTCTATAGGAGGAATGGACGTAGGTCAGGCATTATGCGACTTAGGGGCCAGCATAAATTTGATGCCACTGTCTATATTCAAAAAGTTTGGTATAAGGGAAGCACGGCCAACCACAGTCACACTTCAGCTTGCTGACCGTTCCATTAAGCATTCCGAAGGAAAAATTGAAGATGTTCTTGTGAAGGTAGACAAATTCATCTTCCCAGCCGACTTCATAATTGTGGATTATGAAGTTGACAGAGAGGTGCCCATCATCCTGGGAAGACCTTTCTTAGGTACTGGACGCGCCCTGATTGACGTCCAGGAAGGGGAGTTAACCATTCGAGTGGACGACCAGCAGGTAAAGTTTTAATGTTTTTAATGCGTTGAAATATCCTGATGATTTTCATTCTTGCCAGATGATCGAAGATATAATTGAAGAAAAGGCAAGCATCATAGACGCATGTGCTGAAGACGAAACGATGCTGGATGAAATGGATGAGGGAAGAGAAGTGGAAATAGGTGTAATCTCCATTGCAAGCTTTGAACGCTTAGACTTAAGCAATCGATCCCCGGAGAAAACAAAACCGTCCCTAGAAGAGCTGCCAACCCTTGAGCTAAAAACACTGCCAATGCATCTAAAGTATGCATATTTGGGGGCAGAGAGCACGCTACCGGTCATCATATCCGCTGCGTTAACTACAAATTGTGAAAAGGCTTTGCTAGAGATATTGAAAAATCATATCAAAGCCATTGGATGGACCTTAGCGGACATTAGAGGAATAAGCCCTTCATACTGCATGCACAAAATTCGGTTGGAAGAGGATAAAGATGGGTCAGTTGAAAGGCAACGCAGGCTTAACCCTGCGATGAAGGAGGTTGTAAAGAAAGAGATCATCAAATGGATCGACGCAGGGGTCATTTATCCAATCTCCGACAGCAGCTGGGTCAGCCCAGTTTAGTGTGTACCTGAGAAAGGGGGAATGACAGTGATCATGAACAGTAAGAATGAGTTGATACCAACAAGAACGGTCACTGGCTGGTGCATCTGTATGGACAACCGCAAGCTGAATGCGACAACAAAGAAGGACCACTTTCCACTGCCATTCATCGACCAGATGCTAGATAGGCTGGCAGGAAATGAATTTTTCTGCTTCCTTGACGGATATTCCGGCTATAACCAAATCATGATAGCTCCGGAAGATCAAGAGAAGACAACGTTCACTTGTCCATATGGCACCTTTGCGTTCAGACGCATGCCATTCGGACTATGCAACGCACCAGGGACATTCCAAAGATGCATGATGGCAATATTTTCCAACTATTTGGAACAGTCAGTAGAGGTGTTTATGGACGACTTCTCAGTATTTGGGAAATCATACGATGAATGCTTGACCAACTTGGAAAGAGTGTTAAAGCGATGCTAAGACACAAATCTCCTCAACTGGGAAAAATGCCATTTTATGGTCACTGAGGGTATTGTGTTGGGACATAAGATATCAAAGGTTGGATTGGAAGTGGATCAAGCAAAGATAGATGCAATAGCAAAACTCCCAGCCCCCACAAATGTAAAGACTTTGCGAAGTTTCCTAGGCCATGCGAGCTTTTATAGAAGATTCATCAAAGGATTCTCACAAGTAGCAAAACCACTAAGCGAGCTGCTGGAAGCCAACAGGGAATTCAATTTGGACGGTAAATGCCTAAACGCATTCGAGTCTCTAAGGCAAGCTCTGATTTCAGCACCAATTTTAGTTGTTGACTGGTCTCTCCCATTTGAATTAATGTGCGACGCAAGCAAACATGCTGTGGGAGCAGTATTGGGGCAAAGAAAAGAGAAAATAATGCACCCCATCTATTATGCTAGTAAAACGTTGAATGCGTCTCAAGAGAACTACACTACTACTGAGAAGGAAATGTTAGTCATAGTCTTTGCGGTTGACAAATTCAGAGCATATTTGATAGGGTCAAAGGTGACCATCTATAATGATCATTCTGCGATCAAATATTTGATGGCGAAAAAGGACGCAAAGCCTAGACTCATCCGATGGGTACTTCTGTTACAAGAATTTGATTTGGAGATTAAAGACAGAAAGGGAACCGAGAATTAGGTTGCAGACCACCTATCTCGGTTGGAAAATAAAGAGGTCCAGGAAAGCTGGAGTGATATAGAGGAACGATTCCCAGACGAGCATATCATGAACGCAGAGAGTCAGGAACCGTGGTAAGCAGACATAGTAAATTACCTGGTCTGCAACCAATGGCCTGAAGAATTCAATGCTCAACAGAAGAAAAAGCTCCAACATGAAAGTAAGTTCTACTGCTGGGATGAGCCATATCTATACAGACTTGGCCTTGACCATATCCTGCGTCGATGCGTTCCAGAATATGAAACGCATAGCATTTTGAGGAGCTGTCATGAAGCACCTTACAGAGGACACTTTGGAGGGAAGAGAATAGCTACAAAGGTGTTGCAAAGTGGGTATTTCTTGCCCACATTATTCAAAGACGCAAGGGCATATGCGGTAGCTTGCGATCGTTGTCAGAGAACAGGCAACATTTCCAACCGAAATGAGATGCCTCTGAATTCAATGCTGGAAGTTGAGTTGTTTGACGTACGGGGAATTGATTTCATGGGACCATTTTCTCCTTCTTGCGGCAATCAATATATTCTAGTAGCGGTCGACTACGTATCAAAATGGGTAGAAGCAGCAGCCTGTGCAAAGAATGACGCAAACACAGTGTCCAAGTTTTTAAAGAAACAAATCTTCTCTCGATTTGGGACACCAAGGGCGATAATTAGTGATGAAGGTACACACTTTATAAATCGCATAATCACTGATTTACTGACTAAATTTAATGTCTCGCACAGGGTAGTAACTGCTTATCACCCACAGACAAACGGCCAAGTTGAAATAACAAACCGGGAGATCAAGTCCATACTTGAAAAGGTCATGAGCACATCAAGGAAAGATTGGACAGAGAGATTAGATTAAGCTTTATGGGCATACAGAACGGCATTCAAAACACCTATAGGCATGTCACCCTATACGTTGGTGTTTGGGAAAGCATGCCATCTCCAGCTTGAGCTGGAACACAAGGCCATCTGGGCCATGAAGAAGCTCAACTTAGACCAGGACGCAAGCGGCGAAGCCAGAAAGCTTCAATTAAACGAACTCTTGGAGTGGAGACATTCAGCTTAAGAAAACGCAAAGCTGTATAAAGAAAGGACCAAGAAATGGCACGACAAAAACATTAGTAAGAAAACTCTATACGTCGGCCAGAAGGTCCTATTATTTAATTCAAGGTTGCGTTTGTTTCCAGGTAAGCTGAAGTCTCTCTAGTCGGGTCCATTCATAATCAAGGAAGTGTTCCCGCATGGTGCGGTCATGCTGACAAACGAAGACGGAACCACTTCCTTCAAGGTCAATGGACAGAGGGTAAAACCCTACCACATTGGAGAGTTCGAAATTGACAAAACTTTCATTGACCTACGCGAATGTAATAACTGAGCTTGCGTCGAAAGATCCCTGCATTATCGAATGCCTACTTTTCCAGGGACGCTTTCTTTTACCCTTGCTTTATTGTCACTTGAACTTGTTCTAGTATTTATTTATTTATTTATTTTATTATTTTATTTTGCTTTCCTTCTTTTGTGTTTTTTTTGTTTTTAGCATTTATTTATTTCTATAATTTCAGCTTAGTAGTATAAATGGGATAAGCATGAAATTAGGCGTTGAGTTTTTAATGTAAACAATTTAATTTCACCGCATACTCTATTATTCATGCATGCGTCCAACGCATGCATAAGTAAACTATGCGTTTATCGATAAACAATTGCTGTGTTTGTCAAGTTAAGGTTAGGGGTAAGGTTAGAGCCGTACATATTTTTTTCAAACGCATAATACTTAACCTACAACGCACAATCTAACCTGAGAACCAGGCGTTCATCAGCTATGCGTTTATCATTCGTTCATTGCGTTTTAGATAGAGCAATAGGTAAAACGCACATGTCTTCTCAGTCTACGCGTTTTTCCCAGAAAAACATTCAAGTGCTCTATGTGCGTTAAGTAGTCGCCCATTACACTTGATGGGTGCACGACTCAATAAAATTTGCCTTGATCAGTGGGATTCCGGATATCCCGTATCCGCATTTATTACCGATGGCTAAATTAGCCCTTTATAAACGCGATCCGATTTCCCATTTTCCATTTTCGAAACCTTTCACCTCTATAACCTCCGGCGATTTGTATTCTACACAGAACCTCATATGTCTAGCCATTCAAATCCACAAAACCAAGAACACCTCGCCAGTGATGTCTCCCCAAGATCTTCATCATCACAGACACCAGCTCCCAAGGTATTTCTTAACCCTCGATCTCCATTCTTCTTTCCACCTACATTTCATCCTTCGAGACCTGTGAGGCCTTTTGCTTCTCTGGTCCGACCAAGACCTCCAAATCCTAGCCCACCGTTTATCCCAACCTTTTCAGCATCTAGAATCAGGGCTACTGCCCAAAGACCACCCATATACCCATTTTTCCGACCATTCGCCAGACCCCCAACCTGTCCACCAATAGTCGACACTGACTCCGACGACTGTGTGGAAGTTCTAAATATCTGCCCCTTGAGCAAAATCAACCGAGTACCTACTCCGAAACCCAAAAGCCGAGTCAAATCTTGCACTTCCAGGCCCAGAATGAAGAACATGAGGGAGTTTTCAGCCGCAAATTTCAATGTCGGAAGCCAACAGTTAAGCACGAAAAACTCCAAGGCAGAGCAACCGGGTCTTGGAACGATTTGCGATGAAGCCAGTACACTCTACGGAAGCAGCGAAGTATGCCGAAGAGAAGAGAGAGAGGTATTCGGTGACATTCTGGAGAGAATCGCTCAAGAGGAGAAGTAAGCAAAGAATCGGGAGGATGATGGGGAGGTCAACCAGCCTTCACCCTCACCTCGTCCGCCCAGCAGAAGAGAAACTGAAGAGATGGGAAGAGAAGTAGAAGAAGAGGTGGCTGTCAAAAAGGGGGAAGTGAATTCTGCACGTTCCCCGAAAGCATAGATAGCCGAAATCCTGAGCGGATTGTTGACCCAATGGACGCAACCGTTTCAGATGCAAGATGGGAATCACCCTCCCTGATAAAAGAGGACCAAAGTCAACCAAAAGAGACTTGGGAGGGTGAAGAGACCGGGGTCAATAAGGAAGGAGAAGCCGCCTACAGCAAGGAGGTCGTAGGCGAGCCAGTTGAAATGCATGGGTTAGTCTCTGCCTCCATCGAAAAAGTTGTGATGGCCACAGAGACCAAGAGAAGAAGGGAAGAGGAAGAAGAAGTGGTACCCCTGATACAAAAGAAAAGAAGGGTATCAGAAGAAACTGCCAAGGATGAAGAGCCGAAAACCACAGAGCAAGGAGACGGTCCTAAGTCCCCAATTGCGGCAACATCCTTCGATAGGCAGGCAGCAAAGATGAAGAAGAAGAGGGCCAAGTTGAGGAAAGAGCTCAGGGCCCTAAGCCTGGGGCTAAGTGGGATGTTTCACCCATAGGTATCAAAATGCTATCCGATAGCAGCCTAAGACTAGAGGCAAACCTGTGGGTATACTTGGTGAAGAAGCGGCTGATCCCTACAACACATGACAAGACAGTATCAAGGGATCGAGTGATGGCAACTTATTGCATTTTGTGTTGCATCACCCTAGATGTTGGACGCATAATCGCGGCGCAGATAAGAGGGGTGTTCAACAAGCCAAGGGGCCAACTCTTTTTCCCCACTCTTATCATGAATTTGTACGCCAATGCTTCCATCGGAGGGCCAACGAAAGTGTTAGATGCAGAGAAGATGATTGAAGTCAGTGGTGTAATTGCCCACAAAACTCTGTGTCGGTTGATAAGAGGATCACAATATCTGCCAGAGCCTGCTTAAGCCACCAAAAGACCTCATCAACCCATTCCGCCTCTAAAGCTGCAACCGCAGAAGAAGAGGAAGCCGTCCAAGCTAAAACACAAGGCTGTGGCAAGTCCTAATGCTACCATTAGACCTTCCATATCACCGAAATTATTGACCACTACGGCTGGAGAAACTTCTGTTCCAGCACCTCTAGGGTCCAACCTGACGTAGTCCGAAGTTTTTATAATGGATGCATAGATGAAGAGGAAGACGTGGTGGTGGTGGATGAAACTGAAGTCCCGTTCAACGCAAGGGAAA
The DNA here is from genome assembly GCA_031780015.1 of Citrullus colocynthis. Lineage (NCBI taxonomy): Eukaryota > Viridiplantae > Streptophyta > Magnoliopsida > Cucurbitales > Cucurbitaceae > Citrullus > Citrullus colocynthis. The sequence goes on along the minus strand of QLSR01000100.1, from coordinate 3,058,471 downwards.
TAAATGCAATCTATCAGTTGAGGGACAACCCAGATGCAGAAGGAAACAAGATTATAGAATCAACTCCAATAGAGTTAATGGAGGACGCAATTCGGGTTTTCTTTCTTCTTCTTCTTCTTCAAGGTGCTAACACCTTGTTCCTCTCTCTGATCCTCCCCGATGCGTTCCTTCCTTGTAGGCGAGTGATGCCTACTTTTCTTCATCTTTTTCTTCGTTTCTTCCCCCTCTTCTTGGGCTTTTATTATAGCAGCCAGCTCCTTATCCTCTTCAATTTGTAGTTCTTTCTCAAGCTCCTCGGCTGCTTTTTCAATTCTTTCTTCTTCCCTCATTTCCTCTTCAAATGCCAATGCGGCTTCTTCTATTTGAGGATCAGGAAGGCCTTGCGTCTCCCCTTCTTCTTGAGGCCGCACTTCCTTGCGTGCCTTCTTGCTGGACAAAGCGTCTAGTCACCAAACTCCCAAGCACGCATAATGAGAAACGCAAAGAGAAGGAGAAGGTGACTGTAGCACCAGTTGAAGTGGCCAAGAGCAAGAAGAGAACTATCGACGAAATTCCCGCTAAAGCCAAAGGAAAAGCTAAGGTGGCTAACGCGTCGCCACAAAAGAAAGAAGGAAAAGGGAGACGCAAGACATTCCCTGATTTGATGATTGAGGTGGGATTTTTCCCTGAAGAAGACCTAACCTCAAGCCCTTCACCCCCACTTCCAACAACCATAAGAGAAGTAACTCCACCTCCACCACCTCCTAAAACGCATCGCCCAAAACCTTTTAAACCTCAACCTTCCTCAAAACCTTCTTCCCCAATCTCCTCAATGAGAGTTGATGACTCACACTATGGGGATTTTGGCGCGACTTTTATGCGTCCATCATCCCCTGCGTTTGATGAAACTCCATCAAACTCTCGCCCTCAGCCAAACCTGCCTCAACCTCCAACGCAACCACAACCGCAAGAAGCCCAACTTGATCTAGAGTGGGAAACAGTGCAAACATAGCTGCAACAATCAATCTTGCGTCCAGTGATGCACTCGTTGAATAAGTTAGCATGCCGGCAGACGGAGCAGTTTCACTTTACACTGAATTACATTCATCAACTGTTCTATATTCGACCGGAAGTCCCACCCCCTAACATTCCTGAACGCCTACAACAGACGCTTGTCTTCCCAATACTGCAGCGCCCTGCGCCTGAGCAGAAACGCAGACCTGATGAAGACAAGGCAGATGGTTAAAAATTTAGGGGTGTAGTTAAGAGTTGTATCTTCTTTAGAACTTTTATTGCATTATCTTCATATCCAATTGTATGCGTTGTGGACTATTCAATTAACAGAATGAAAAATTTCTTCGCCGCATGGAATTTCTAATTACTTCTTTTGCATGGTCCCTTGCTGTAAATTCACTCTAAGTACATATATAATTATTTCCAACTTTTATCTTTGCGTTGAAAAAAATTAGTCACTATGAGGATAATCATGCTTACACTTTTTGTACACTCTTTAAGTTAGATTACTTTCAATGCGTCTGCATACTATTTCTTAGAAACGCAAACCTACTTTGCATGTATGCAAGTGGCCAATTCAAACCTCTTTTACAAAATTTTGCAACTTAATCTTTGTTTACAATTTAAGCAATGAGGACCTTGCTACTCTCAAGTTTGGGGATGGAAGAGTTTTGAACTGTCAAAGATAAAAATATGAGGAACTTATTTCAAACATGTCTTAAAAAAAAAAAAAAAAAAAAAAAAACATGAAGGTGGCAAGACTAACGTATTTATCTTGTTAAGAGTTTAGCTGAAAACGACACCTGCTCGTAGTTGGCCGCCTCCATGCACCCCATAGTTGGTGTGTCAAAACGAAGGTGGGTAATCGTAATCAGCGACGCGTAGATAAAATAACAAACTCCAATGTCTAGTGAGGAAACCAAACTTAGATAAGAGTTTAGTCGAGAAGGGCACTTGCTCGTAGTTGGCTGCCTCCATGCACCCCATAGTTGGTATGTCAGAACGAAGGTGGGTAACCCTACTCGACGCATGGTTATGTATAAACAATAAAACAAATGAAAGAAAAAGGAACTTTATATCTTCATCTTTTCAGACTCAGTGTTCAAAAGAAGAAACAAAAATTTTGTGAATAATGAGTTAAAGAATTTTGAAAAGAAAGCTTGCCGCATATAAACTAGACTCATCCTAAAGAAGAGAATATGGAGGTAGAGAGGTACTATAACTGACGGGTAGCTGATTGAGTATAGCATTCTAAGAGACTAGTCAATGCGTTAAGAAAATGTTTAGGATAATTGTAAGTTTCTTAGACAGAAGTTATGCTTGAGGACAAGCATTTATCTAAGTTTGGGGGTGTGATAACTTGTAGAAATACAAGTTATAATAGCCTTTTTCTTAGATAAATAGAGATTAAATAGAGAAGCATGCGACAGTGTATGTGATTTTTACTAATAAATCTTCCTTTGCGTTATACTCTTGTATTTTTATGAAGATAAATGATTTTACCACTTTTTTAGCCTAAAACGCATGTTTTAACGCAGGAATGCAAACGATGCATTGATGACTTCTCAACGCAAGACTACGCGTTAGCAACCTACGCCGCGTTGACATCGGCCAAACTATTCATGGACGCATAGACGACCATTAATGCAAGGCGCTGAGAATCAAAGCAGAATCTTGAGAGATTGACAGATGATTGATGAACATGATTTGTGCCCAAAGTGGTGGATCTTAATTGACCCGAGAATCACGCAATCAGGCGAGATGGACGCATAGTATCAATATCGCCGCCAATCAAGCAGATTTGCCATTAATTGCGAACGTATCATCTATAAAAGGGCAGCTCCGCGAGATGAGAAAGGGTTGTTGGTTCTCGGAAGAACTCCATAAGTGACAGCAGAGTCCTCTCCAAACTTCAACCGGAGACGAATAGCTCGAGAGATAAGAGTCTTCCCTCCGTCGGACCACTTCACAGCATAGCCTCACGCTTCCATCCGGGCGACTCAAGACATTGACGCCTTTCCCTACTTTCTTTCTTATTGTTCTATCTTGATTTTAGATTTGTGTCAAGACATTGAGCTCATCTAAAGTTGTATTTCGTTTCATCAATATAATTATCTTCCATGTCTACTCATTTCTCTTAACTTTCCGCTTTTTACTTTCAAACCATGAGTAACTAATCACTCTAGGGTCTAGGGTTGCGTTAGCATCTAACTAGGAACCATAGTGTAACTATTTTATCTTGTCAATTGCGAGCTTAATCCGATGCTTATGTCCATCTGACAAATCAATATAAGTAGTAATAATCAAATTGCTCGAGAGTGTAAGCGATTGTGGAACTCAATTGACAAGGGCCAAGTAGTATTGCCTGTCTATGGGGATAACCTTACTTCTTAACACTCTCCTATGCGTTATAGACATATAACGCATAGCGGCTGAAAACCTTGGTTCTTAACACTCTCCTGTGCGTTTTCGATGTTAGATGTTAATCAACCCAAACCCTTTCTTTATCCATTCACACACATCTTTAGCTGAACTTGCTGTGTCGCATGCCTTTCCATCTTCCACATTTAGTCTAGTGTACATATTATCGCTTTCTTTAGATTAGAAACAAACACTTACCCCATTATTTCTTCGTTACCACTGCAACGCATGTAATTCACATAAATATTGAATCAACATAATCCTTATGTTCGACCTCGGACTCACCGAGAAAACCTACTCCTTTGCTTATACTTGGGTAAAGGATAGAGAAACTTGACAGATCACCAACGCATAGTAGTAAGACGCATAGTATATTCAAAGCATGACATGTTGAACGCATAAAGACATCATTTAACACTTTGCGTTAGGACAATTTACACACATACAAAATTTGACAACAGTATTGCTCATCAGGTAGTGTCGCTGGTGTCGCTAGCGCTGTGACCTGTTGTGTAATTTCATTAGTAAACTCGCTAGTAAGGTGAAATCTAGTTGGTAATTTCGCTAGTGACATAGAATCTCGCTTATTATGTGTATTTTAAGAAAGAAAGGGAGTCTCGGTGGTGAATCATGATTAGAGTTTAAGTATGCACGCTTAATGATCATGTAAAGGAAGTTTAAGAAAAAACGTAACGTGAGGAATGTGTATTTACAGGCCAAGAAGAGCTCGGAAAGGACAAGTTGTGAGTGACACTTTTCTTTCTTTGAAAACGAATTTATCGAAAATGTTTAGTTTGGTTTTTCTTATGAAATATGGCTTTGAGATGAACTGTTTTCTTGAAAAGCATGATGTTTGATGATATTGTTCATAAGGCACATTTTATACGTTTTCTATAAGACGTTGAATGGCATGTTATGAAATGTTGTTTATCGTGATATACCTAATTTTCATAAAAGGTTTTCATGTGAACTATTTACGTATAATATCAATTCCTAAAATGTTTTAAAGGAGGCTTAATGCTGAAGGACATGAGAAGGCATGTGAGCATGTGAGCATCCCTGGGACCCAGTACTGAAGGACTCGTAGAAGGTACTTGGGCAACCCGCCATATTCCTATGTGCACATAGAGGTTATATGCTGGTGCGTTGAGTTTTGCTCCGCATCGAGCCTTACTTGTTTTCGACGTTGGGTGCATTGAGTCTTGCTCCGCCCTGACTAAGGGAAAGTTTTGAGAACGAACTGTTTTCGTATACGATGATTTTGGCATGAACATATGTGATTTGTTTACGTTGTTGAAATTATGATTTTACAGAAATGATTATTTGTATCACGTTTACGTTTATGGCGTTATTATGATTTTAACATGCATGTTTTCAAATAAAAGATAGTTTTACAAATTTAGTCACTCACGGGGCTTTTAACTCACATTTTCCATGTTTTCTTTTCCTTCCAGGTAGCAAGGACGTTCCTGGTGCATTACCTTCTCCAACTCGCCCTGCTTAAGCTTCGAGTTTCCAAAGACAGTTTATTTTCTCGTTGTTGTACGTGTAAATAACTTAACGCTGGTGGCATGTAGAGTTAGTTGTTTAGAAGTAGGTTATGAGAGAATATGTTATAAAAGTGTACTGTGTATAGGAAGGATTACTATATTATGATCGTGCGTTAATATGGCTGAATTCTATGAATGTATACGTATGGAAATGTTTGTGCAGGAAGTTATGTAAGATAGGGCAATATGCGTCACAAGAGGGGTGATGTATATTGTCTTCACATCTCCTTTCAGGTTAATTAGATAATCAGGGAGGGGGTGTGACAAGTTGGTATCAGAGCAAAAGAGTCTTGGGAATAGGATCATGCATTGTAGTGTAGGAACATGTAAATGTTTAGCAAATAGTAACATTGTGTTGTCATATAGGAAAACATGCCACCTCGAAGCAGGCGAGTGAGGCAATCAGCAACCGAAACTCCTCAAGCTACTGAAGACCGTGGAAATATGTCAGAGGGTGAATCTAGTCATCCTCAAGTTGGGGTCAATGTCGAGGAGCATATATTTACTAGAATTGCTGAAAGATTGGTTGCAAGCATTGGATCAGTGGAAGTAGATCCAGAAAAGAAATACAGTATAGAAAGATTGAAGGCTTTGGGTGCAACTACTTTTGAAGGCACTGTTGATCCTATAGAAGCGGAGGCATGGTTGAATCTGCTTGAGTAATGCTATCGTGTGATGAGATGTCATGATGATAGGAAGGTGGAATTGGCAGTGTTTTTGCTCCAAAAAGGGGCAGAACATTGGTGGAGAAATGTAGAGAGCAGGAAAGAGGATACAAGAGAAATAGGCTGGAATGAGTTTAAAAAGATATTCCACGAGAAGTATTGTCCGAGATCATTCCGAGATGCAAAACGGAATGAGTTTCTGCAGTTAGTACAGGGATCGATGTCAGTGGCGGAATATGAAAAGAAATATACAGAACTGTCTAAGTATGCCATGACGATTGTTGCATATAAGATTGACAGCTGCAAGAGATTTGAAGAAGGTTTACGGGAGGAGATACGTACTCTTGTAACTGCTAGTGCTGAGTGGACAAATTTCTCAAAACTCGTAGAAGCAGCTATGCGAGTTGAAAGGAGTTTGATGGAAAGGAGAACGGAACGAGAATCAGCTGGAGGTAGACGGACAATCCACACTTCTGGTACTACTCAGGGGCAGTCAGGCAGAAGATTTGTACCAGGTGTATTTAGTGGAGGAAGTTTCAAGACCTGATCGAGTGGACAGGGTACTTCCAAGGGAGGTACTGGAGGGTGTACACGGAAGCAAGAACCAAGGAGTTCTACTGGTCCAGCTCAAACAGTAGAAGGTTCTCAAAGTGGACAACCTGGAGAGTCCACAGCTAGTTTCGCAAGGAAACCGTTATGTCCCACCTGCGGGAAGTATCATTGGGGACAGTGTAAGGGCAATGTATGTTATCATTGTGGACAAGCGGGTCACTATAAACGAGAATGTCCTCGGTTGATGCAAGAATTTAAAGCTGAACAGAGAACTGGTTCATTAACAGCTAGTCAACCACAACGATCTGTAGGAATTGTTGATGAGGGAACTAGTGGATCAAGACAGAAGAGAGCTGTAGGGCGACCAAAACAGAAAGGAAAAGTCTTTGCAATGACTCAGCAAGAGGCTAAAGATGCTCCTAATGTGGTTACTGGTACACTTTCTATATGTTATACTTCTGCTCATGTTTTGATAGACCCTGGTGCTACCCATTCTTTTATTGCTAAAATGTTTGCTGTGAATATAAATAGTACATTAGAATCTTTGCCTGAGGAACTGTTTGTTTATACCCATGTTGGAGATGTCTTTGTGGCTTGTAAGGTGTATAAAGATTGTGTGATTGAAATTGATGGTGTGACTATGATAGCCAACTTGACACCCTTAGATATTCAGGAGTTTGATGTGATATTGGGAATGGATTTCTTATCCAAATATCGAGCTACTGTGGATTGTTTCTAGAAGGAAGTCGTATTTAGAGGATTCGAAGAAAAAGAAGTTATTTTCAAGGGTGACCGAAAATTTCTTCCTACTTGTGTAATATCTGCAGTTAAAGCTAGGAAGTTGTTAAGAAAGGGTTGTTCAGCATACCTTGCTTACGTGGTTGATACACAGGCCCGTAAGTTAAGACTAGAAGATATTTCTGTGGTGAATGAATTTCTTGATGTATTTCCTGAAGAGCTGCCAGGATTACCACCTGATAGAGAAGTGGAGTTCATTATTGATCTAGTTCCTGGAACAACACCCATTTCACAGGCACCATACCGTATGGCACCATCAAAACTGAAGGAGTTGAAGGTGCAGTTACAGGAACTAATAGATAAAGGGTATATTAGACCGAGTGTATCTCCATGGGGTGCACCGGTGTTATTCGTGAAGAAAAAGGATGGTACTTTGAGACTGTGCATTGATTATCGTCAGTTAAATAAGGTCACCATACGCAACAAATATCCCTTGCCTCGTATTGATGATTTGTTGGATCAGCTTAGAGGGGCATCAGTGTTCTCAAAGATAGACCTAAGATCGGGATATCATCAGTTAAAGGTTAGAGAGACAGATGTACCAAAGACAGCTTTTAGAACAAGGTATGGACACTATGAATTCCTCGTGATGCCTTTTGGTCTGACAAATGCTTCAGCAATGTTTATGGACTTGATGAATAAGATTTTCCATCCTTATTTGGATCAGTATGTGATTGTATTTATTGATGATATTCTAGTGTATTCTAGAAGCAAGGAAGAACATGCAGGACATCTTAGAATTGTATTACAGACTTTGAGAGAAAAGAAATTATATGCAAAATTCAGAAAATGCGAGTTTTGGCTGGAACGAGTAATGTTTCTGGGTCATATTGTTACTGCTATAGGAGTTGGAGTAGATCCTCAAAAGACCGAGGCAATTATCAGATGGGAACAGCCAAGGACAGTAACGGAGGTTCGTAGTTTTCTGGGACCTGCAGGTTATTATTGGCGCTTTGTACAGGGTTTTTCCAAGATAGCATTACCACTGACTCGTTTGACTAAGAAAGGAACTAAATTTGAATGGAACGAAGAATGTGAGCAAAGTTTCCAAGAGTTAAAGAAGAGATTAGTGACAATGCCTATTTTAGCACTTCCAGAGATAGGGAAGGAGTTTGAGGTGTATTGCGACGCCTATAGTCAAGGGTTGGGTTGTGTATTGATGCAAGAAGGTAAAGTTATACCTTATGCCTCTAGGCAGTCGAGGCCACATGAAGTTAATTACCCTACCTATGACTTAGAATTGGCAGCGGTGGTGTTGGCATTAAAGATGTTGGCGGCATTATTTGTTTGGAGAGAAATGCAATATCTATACGGATCACAAAAGTTTGAAATACATCTTTCATCAGAAAGAACTTAACATGAGACAGAGGAGATGGTTGGAGCTGATCAAGGATTATGATTGTCACACCCCCTCCCAAATTTACCTACATAACCTGAAAGGAGATGTGAGAACAGTATACATCACCCCTCTTGTGACGCATACCATTCATTCCTTCACTAAATATCCTGAACTGTCCACAATATACATTTCACACCTTAAAACATTTCAAATATAACACATAGGAAGTTATATACAAGCCGATAATTCAAATCTTCAACTCATTCACATGTCCTTATACAAACCATAGTTCAACCCCTTGTAAATGTACATCTAGGTCTACATGCCACCTAAATAAGGTTTAACATACAAGCCACACTTCAAAATAAGTCAGATTTTCTGGAAACTCGAAGCTTAAGCAGGGCGAGTTAGAGTAGGCAAAGCACCATGAACGTCCTTGCTACCTGGAGGGGAAAGAAAACTTGAAAACATAAGCTAACAGCTCAGTGAGTGACTAATTTAACAAACTATTTTAGTTCGAAAATCATCAGGAATAATACTAAGTTCAACGTCATGTTTAAAACATGAAATCACTTCATATACACTAGTTAAAACATACTTAATTGCCCTTATCAATTCATACATGATTTTCAGCAAATCGTAAGAAAACAGTTTAGTTGCAATACTTCTCCTTAGTTGAAGTAGAGCAAAACTCAACACTCCAACGTCGAAATCGAATAAGGCTCGATGCGGAGCAAGACTCAACGCACCAGCATATAACCTCTATGTGCACATAGGAATGTGGCGAGTTGCCCAAGTACCTTCTCATGTCCCTCAGTACTGGGTCCCAGGGAAACACATGTGCCTTCTTAAGTCCATCAGCACTGAGCCTCCTCTTAAACGTTTTTCCTTTAAAGAAGCAACACTTTATACAAACAAATTTGCAAATCATTCATAAGAACACAGGGCAACTATCATATCAATAACATTTCATAAACATACTTTTCAATAACTTTAAGAACATAAAGTACGCTTCATAAAATATTTGATCACAAAATCATATTCCATTGGAAAATCGAACTATCATGTACAACAAAATTGTTTTAAAGTAAGAAAAGTGTCACTCACAACTCTTTCTAGGCCTTGAGTGGATTATACGCCTTTCCTATCTCCTCTTGGCCTGAAATAAATACTTTCCCTTGTTATACTTCTTTTCCATTCACTTAAACATAAACAACTCATCATATGCACAATGTTTATAGTTCATCATGCGGTTAGGCTTTCATTGGTTTATTCTCAAGCCTTAAACACTAAAGCTATTACTACAAGCTGTTTCTTACCCTTCTGTTATACCTTAATTTCAAGAAAAATTTGCGTGCAACTCACTTCTTCTGCCACACCAACGTTTTGAGTCTTACCTTCTCCTTAACAAAGTCGACTGCTGCAGCTTTGGTGTCTCTGATTCATCCCTGCTAAAAACACATTTCCAGTCCAAACTAAGATTTCTTCCCTTCTACAAACATGTAAAGAATTAAGTTCCACGGCTTACCTTCCCTCTTTTCCTTTTGTTCTTCACTGCTGTCGATTAAAAGTTATAGTTTCAGCCAAAATTAAAACTACTTTCCTTCTACAAGCTTGTAGAGAAATATGTCTTCTAGCTTACCTTAAATTTTTGTAGCATAACTCGTCCTCGTTCGTCAGATATTGAAAGATTTCTCCGTACAACTACAGATCGCACAGAAATTCCTTATCAGTCACTTCCAGATGAAAATTTATAGGTTTCTAATCCATTTCAACTCAAACATCCTTCATAGAAGTTGTTCAAAATTGAGTAACTTACTAACCTTAAAATTTCAGCCCTAAACTCGGCTTCCTCGATTCGTTCTACTCCAAACGTCAACCCCTGTTCAGTCTGTGCGACTAAGAATCAATCTTCAGTTCCAGCTCTATTTTCAGCACCAAGACGAGTAGAATTTTGCCCAAAACCTACAAGAACACCCTCCTCTACCCTCTCTTTTGGTTTCTCTGAAAAATGGAGCCGACTTAAGCTCTAAAAAATGTCTATAAATGATTAAACATTTAATTTATTCACCTAGATATACTACCGACTTAACCCTCACAAGCACCAAGATTTATGTTGTCGACTTACCCCTCACCCGCAGGCTGGCGTGGGGTCCTCTCTTCGACGCAAGGCACTCGTCAAAATTCTCTTTGAACGCCTTTAGCATCTAACCACACTCAGCGCATGGTGCTCTCAACGCCTCCTACTTTCGATGCATGCAACTCAGTCATTCACACCACTAACTTCGTCACGTCAAGACCGCTCTGTCTTCGACGCAGTGACTTCAACGTATGGTTCAAGCATATTTCTTCCCCTACCAACGATCACTTATCCTTCGACATGGGCAGCTACTTCAGCTCACAACCTTTCGTGATTCAATCAATAATGCATGGTTTCTCAAATAATTCAACTCTCCTCTTCATTCACCAACGCATAGTCTTGGCAAACACAGCCAAAATTTTGCTCTCCAAAAATTTTTGCTCTCATTCTCGGCTACTTCTCAGCTACTTTTCCTCCAGCAACGCATGGCCTCAATCTCATTGCTTCTCCCCAACACTTGGTATTACAAGTCAGTGCTTACAATGATTGTACTATATATTATCATCTAGGGAAAGCAAACGTTGTAGCTGACGCATTGGGTAGAAAGTCAGGACAAGCCAGGACTTCATTGAATACTATTAGTGCAGAATTGACGAAGGAGTTAAGGAGTTCAAATGCATCTTTATCGGTAGACAAGTTGGGAAGTTTGCTTGCACACTTCCAGGTAAGACCTACTTTGATGAGTGAGATTGTTAGCAAACAAATGGAAGATTCTGTACTCATGAAAATAATAGAAGAGGTGAATCTCAACCAAAGAATAGATTTTGAAATAAGAAGTGATGGAGCTTTAATGAAACAAGGAAGATTGTGTGTCCCAAATGACTTGACATTGAAAAATACTATACTAGAGGAAGCTCATAGTAGTATAAAGATGTACAGGACCTTGAGGGAATATTATTGGTGGCCAGGAATGAAAAGGTAAATTGCTGAATGTGTAGCAAGATGTTTGATATGTCAGCAAGTAAAGCCGGAAAGACAAAGACCTGGTGGACTTTTAAAACCACTCCCCGTACCTGAGTGGAAATGGGAACATATCACGATGGATTTCTTATTTGGTCTTCCTAAAACTCCAAATGGGTATGATGGAATATGGGTAATAGTTGATAGATTTACTAAAACTGCCCGATTCTTACCAGTTAAAGTGACATTTACTTTAGATAAACTGGCCAAATTGTATGTTGATAAGATAGTAAGTCAGTATGGAGCTCCTGTGTCTATTATTTCTGATAGAGATCCGAGATTCACATCTAAGTTCTGGCCGAGTTTACAGCAAGCATTGGGAACTAAACTTAAGTTTCGTATAGCTTTTCATCCTCAAACTAATGGACAATCAGAAAGAACGATTCATACTCTAGAGGATATGTTGCGTGCTTGTGTACTGCAGTTTAAAGGAAGCTGGGATACTCAATTGTCTTTGATGGAGTTTGCGTATAATAATAGTTACCATTCTAGTATTGGAATGGCACCCTATGAGGCATTGTATGGCAGACGTTGCAGAACTCCTATATGTTGGGGTGAAGTAGGAGAAAGAAAGTGAATGGGACAAAAGTTAGTCCAAACTACATCTGAGAACGTGAAATTTATAAGAGAAAGGTTCAAGACTGCACAGGATAGGCAGAAAAGCTACGCAGATAAAAGGCGTCGAGATTTAGAATTTGAAGTTGGTGATAAAGTCTTCTTGAAGTTATCTCCATGGAAGGGAATTTTGAGATTCGGAAGGAAAGGGAAGTTGAGTCCGAGATATATTGGGCCTTATGAGATTCTGGAACGCATAGGACCGTCGGCTTATCGTTTGGCGTTACCTATGGAATTGTCTAAAATACATGATGTATTTCATGTGTCTCTATTAAGGAAGTACATTCCAGATCCTACACATGTTTTGGAAGCTCAACCTATTCAGGTAAATGAAGATTTATCTTATGAAGAGGAACCTGTGCAAATTCTTGATCGAAAGGAACAAGTTTCGAGAACAAAAACGATACCGCTTGTTAAAGTCTTGTGGAGAAATCACAAAGTAGAAGAGGCAACGTGGGAAAGTGAAGACCAAATGAAGATCAAATACCCTCATCTCTTTACGGAGTGACTTAACCTGAATTTCGAGGACGAAATTCTCAAAAAGGGGGTAATGAATTGTAAGCACCTAATGGGTAAGCATGTTCAAAAGCTTCAGGCAAATTAGTATTAATAATTTCATTATTTAAAAAAAAAAAAAAAGAAAGAGGAAAAAACCAGAAAGGGGAAGAAGACAAAAGAAAAAGGAAATTAAAAGAAGAAAAGAGAAGAAAAAGAAAAAGAGAAGAGAGGATAAGGTTGGGAAGTCGGTTTTAACCTTTCATTGGAGATAAAACCTTGCCGACTTCATTCTACTCATTTCCAAACGAAATTTTATGCTATTTTTCACCTGCACATCGTGGAGAGCTTGAAGAAAAGTTCTAGGGCAATTTCGTGCAAGGTTTTGGAAGATTTCATGGTAAAACTGAAGCTGAAACAGAAGCTTCATCTACTGTCGCGCAGCTTGAACCAGGTCTGGTGTTTGGTGAATATCGAGCTGAAGAGATTGAATATTTGGCTAAAATTTTAAGGTTAGTAAGTTAACTCAATTTTGAACAACTTGTATGAAGGATGCTTGAGTTGAAATGGATTAGAAACATGTAAACCTTTAGCTGGAAGTTACTGATACGAAATTTCTGTGCAATCTGGAGCAGCGCGGAGAAAACTTGCAATATCTGACGAACCAGGACGAGTTAAGCCACGAAATTTTGAGGTAAGCTAGAAAACATGTTTCTCTACAAGTTTGTAGAAGGAAAGAAGTTCTAAATATGGCTGGAAAAATTTTCTCTCACAAATATCGTTGGCTCTCGCTCAGTATCGCTCATCTGGTAGTGTCGCTGGTATCGCTCATGCTAGTGTCGCTAATGCCATGACTTGTTGTGTAATTTCGTTAATAAACTCGCTAGTAAGGTGAAATCTCGTTGGTAATCTCGCTAGTGACATAGAATCTCACTTATTATGTGTATTTTAGGAAAGAAAGGGAGTCTCGGTGGTGAATCATGATTAGAGTTTAAGTATGCACGCTTAATGATCATGTAAAGGAAGTTTAAGGAAAACGTAACGTGAGGAATTTGTATCTACAGGCCAAGAAGAGCTCAGAAAGGCGTATAATCCGCTCAGGGCCTAAAGACAAGTTGTGAGTGACACTTTTCTTTCTTTGAAAACGAATTTATTGAAAATGTTTAGTTTGGTTTTTCTTATGAAATATGGCTTTGAGATGAACTGTTTTCTTGAAAAGCATGATGTTTGATGATATTGTTCATAAGGCACGTTTTATACGTTTTCTATAAGACGTGGAATGGCATGTTGTGAAATGTTGTTTATCGTGATATACCTGATTTTCATGAAAGGTTTTCATGTGAACTATTTACGTATAATATCGATTCCAAAAATGTTTTAGAGGAGGCTCAATGCTGAAAGACATGAGAAGGCATGTGAGTTTCCCCAAGACCCAGTACTGAAGGACTCATAGAAGGTACTTGGGCAACCCGCCATAATCCTATGTGCACATAGTGGTTATATGCTGGTGCGTTGAGTTTTGCTCCGCATCGAGCCTTACTTGTTTTTGATGTCGAGTGCATTGAGTCTTGCTCCGCCCTGACTAAGGGAAAGTTTTGAGGACGAACTGTTTTCGTATACGATGATTTTGGCATGAACATAGGTGATTTGTTTACGTTGTTGAAATTATGATTTTACAAAAATTATTATTTATATCACGTTTACGTTTATGGTGTGATTATGATTTTAACATGCCTGTTTTCGAACAAAAGATAGTTTTACAAAATTAGTCACTCAGGGGGCTTTTAGCTCACATTTTCCATGTTTTCTTTTCCTCCCAGGTAGCAAGGACGTTCCTGGTGCATTGCCTACTCCAACTCGCCCTGCTTAAACTTCGAGTTTCCAAAGACAGTTTATTTTCTCGTTGTTGTACGTGTAAATAACTTAACACTGGTTTCATGTAAAGTTAGTTGTTTAGAAGTGGGTTATGAGAGAATATGTTATAAAAGTGTACTGCGTACAAGAAGAATTACTATATTATGATCATGCGTTAATATGGTTGAATTCTATGAATGTATACATATGGAAATGTTTGTGCAGGAAGTTATGTAAGATGGGGCAAAATGCGTCACAAGTGGGGTGATGTATATTGTCTTCACATCTCCTTTCAGGTTAAGTAGGTAATCAGGGAGGGGGTATGATAGGAAAGGAGTTCGAGGTGTATTGTGATGCCTCTAGTCAAGTTTTAGGTTGTGTACTGATGCAAAAAGCTAAAGTTATAGCTTATGCTTCTAGGCTGTTGAGGCCACATGAAGTTAATTACCCTACCCATGACTTAGAACTTGCAGTGGTGGTGTTGGCATTAAAGATGTGGCGGCATTATTTGTTTGGAGAGAAGTGCCATATTTATACGGATCACAAAAGTTTGAAATATATCTTTGATCAGAAAGAACTTAACATGAGACAAAGAAGATGGTTGGAACTGATCAAGGATTACGATTGCACTATAAAATTATATCCAAGGAAAGCAAATGTTGTAGCTGACGCGTTAAGTAGGAAGTCGAGACAAGCCAAGACTTCATTGAATACTATTAGTGTGGAATTGACAAAGGAGTTAAAGAGTTCATGTCACACCCCCTCTTTGATTACCTACTTAATCTAAAAGGAGATGTGAAGACAATATACATCATCCCTCTTGTGACGCATATTGCCCCATCTTACATAACTTCCTGTACAAACATTTCATACGTATACATTCATAGAATTCAGCCATAATAACGCATGAACATAATATAATAATCCTTCTTGTACCCAGTACACTTTTATAACATACTCTCTCATAACCCACTTATAAACAACTAACTCTACATGCCACCAGTGTTAAATTATTTACACGTACAACAACGAGAAAATAAACTGGTTTTGGAAACTCGAAGCTTAAGCAGGGCGAGTTGGAGTAGGCAATGCACTAGGAACGTCCTTGCTACCTAGGAGGAAAAGAAAACATGGAAAACATGAGCTAAAATCCCCGTGAGTGACTAATTTTGTAAAACTATCTTTTGTTCGAAAACAGGCATGTTAAAATCATAATAACACCATAAACGTAAACATGATTCAAATAATCATTTCTGTAAAATCATAATTTCAACAACATAAACAAATCACATATGTTCATGCCAAAATGATCGTATACGAAAAACAGTTCGTTCTCAAAACTTTCCCTTAGTCCGGGCGGAGCAAGACTCAACGCATCCGACGTCGAAAACATCCTTAGTTGAGGCGGAGTAAAACTCAACGTACTCAACGTCAATAAAAATCCTTAGTTGGGGTGGAGCAAGACTCAACACACCCAACGTCACAACCTCTATGTGCACATAGGAATATGGCGGGTTACCCAAGTACCTTCTACGAGTCCTTCAGTACTGGGTCCCGGGGAAACTCACATGCCTTCTCATGTCCTTCAGCATTGAGCCTCCTCTAAAACATTTTAGAAACCAGTATTATACGTAAATAGTTCACATGAAAATCTTTCATGAAAATCAGATATATCACGATAAACAACATTTCAAGACATGTTATTCAACATCTTATAGAAAATGGATAAAACATGCCTTATGAACAATATCAACAAACATCATGCTTTTCAAGAAAACAGTTCATCTCAAAGCCATATTTCATAAGAAAAACCAAACTAAACATTTTCAACAAATTCGTTTTCAAAGAAAGAAAAGTGTCACTCACAACTTGTCCTTAGGCCCTGAGCGGATTATATGCCTTGCTGAGCTCTTCTTGGCCTGTAAATACACATTCCTCATGTTACATTTTCCTTGAACTTCCTTTACATGATCATTAAACATGCATACTTAAACTCTAATCATGATTCACCACCGAGACTCCCTTTCTTTCCTAAAATACACATAATAAGCGAGATTCTACGTCACTAGCGAGATTACCAACGAGATTTCACCTTACTAGCGAGTTTACTAATGAAATTACACAACAGGTCACGGCACTAGGGACACTAGCATGAGCGATACCAGCGAGACTACCTGATGAGCGATACTGAGCTAGAACCAGCGAGATTTGTGAGAGAAAATCCTCCTTTACACGACCAGCGACACCAGTGTCGCTACTCACGCTTCAATTTCAGCGTTATCTACTTCCAAAAGGCACCCGACAGCAGAGTTTCTTCCTTTCCTGTTTGTTCTCACTTCTGTCAATTCAAAGTCATATTTCCAGCCAGATTTAAAACTTATTTCCTTCTACACACTTGTATAGAAACATGTTTTCTAGCTTACCTCAAACTTTCGTGGCTTAACTCGTCCTGGTTCGTCAGATATTGCAAGTTTTTTCCGCGCTGCTCCAGATTGCACAGAAATTTCGTATCAGTAACTTCCAGCTAAAAGTTGACATGTTTCTAATCCATTTCAAATCAAGAATCCTTCATAAAAATTGTTCAAAATTGAACTAACTTACTAACCTTAAAATTTCAGCCCAAAATTCAATCTCTTCAACTCGATATTCACCAAACACCAGACCTGGTTCGAGCTGCAGACAGCAGATGAAGCTTCTGTTTCAGCTTCAGTTTTACCATAAAATCTTCCAAAACCTTGCACGAAATTGCCCTAGAACTCTTCTTCAACATCTCCATGACGTGCAGCTGAAAAATAGCATAAAATGGAGTTTGGATATGAGTAGAATGAAGTCGGCAACTTTTCTGTCCAAAGGGAAGTTTAACTGACGCTACTCATCCTTATCCTTTCTTCTTCTTTTTCTTTTTCCTTTTCTTCTCTTTTCTTTTTTCTACTTCCTTTTTCTCTTTTTTTTTCTTTTTTTTTTTTAATTTACAATATAAGATTATTAATACTAATTTGCTTAAAGCTTTTGAACGTGCTTACCAATTAGGTGCTTACAGTTCAAATGCATCTTTATCGGTAGACAAGTTGGGAGGTTTGCTTGCACACTTCCAGGTAAGACCTACTTTGATGAGTGAGGTTGTTAGCAAACAAATGGAAGACTCTATACTCAAGAAGATAGTAGAAGAGGTGAATCTCAACCAAAGAACGAATTTTGATATAAGAAACGATGGAGCTGTACTGAAACAAGGAAGATTGTGTGTCCCAAATGACTTGACATTGAAAAATGCTATTCTAGAGGAAGCTCATAGTTCTGCATATGCGATGCATCCATGTAGTACAAAGAGGTACAGGACTTTGAGAGAATATTATTGGTGGCCAGGAATGAAATGGGAAATTGTCGAATGTGTGGCAAAATGTTTTATTTGTCAGCAGGTTAAGCCAGAAAGACAAATACTTGGTGGACTCTTAAAACCACTTCTCGTACCTAAGTGGAAATGGGAATGTATCACTATGGACTTCTTATTTGGTCTTCCTAAAACTCCAAATGGGTATGATGGAATATGGGTGATAGTTGATAGATTTACAAAAACTGCCCGATTCTTGCCAGTTAAAGTGACTTTTACTTTAGATAAACTGGCCAAACTGTATGTTGATAGGATAGTAAGGCAATATGAAGCACCTGTGTCTATTATTTCTAATAGAGATCCAAGGTTTACATCTAAGTTCTGGTCGAGTTTACAACAAGCATTGGGAACTAAACTTAAGTTTAGTACAACCTTTCATCCTCAAATTGATGGATAATCAGAAAGAACGATTCAAACTTTAGAGGATATGTTGCGTGCTTGTGTACTGCAGCTTAAAGGAAGCTAGGATACTCAATTATCTTTGATGGAGTTTGCGTATAATAATAGTTACCATTCTAGTATTGGAACGGCACCTTATGAGGCATTGTATGGCAGACGTTGCAGAACTCCTATATGTTGGGGTGAAGTAGGAGAACGGAAGTTAATGGGTCCAAAGTTAGTCAAAACTACGTCAGAAAACATAAAATTCATAACAGAAAGGTTAAAGAATGCACAAGATCGGCAGAAAAGCTACGCTGATAAAAGACGTCGAGATTTAGAATTTGAAGTTGGTGATAAAGTCTTCTTGAAGTTATCTCCATGAAAAGGAATTTTGAGATTTGGAAGGAAAAGGAAGTTGAGTCCGAGATATATTGGGCCTTATGAGATTCTGGAACGCATAGGACCGTCGACTTATCGGTTGGCGTTACCAATGGAAATGTCTAAAATACATGATGTATTTCATGTTTCTCTACTAAGGAAGTACATTCCAGATCCTACACATGTTTTGGAAGCTCAACCTATTCAGGTAAATGAAGATTTATCTTATGAAGAGGAACCTGTGCAAGTTCTTGACCGAAAGGAACAAGTGTTGAGAACAAAAACGATACCGCTGGTTAAAGTTTTGTGGAGGAACCATCAAATAGAAGAAGCGACATGGGAAAGTAAAGATCAAATGAAGGCTACATATCCCACCTTTTCTTACACTGAACTTACTTGAATTTTGAGGATGAAATTCTTAAAAATGGGGTAGTAAATTGTAAGCACTGACTTATAATGCTAAGTGTTGGGACAAGGCAAGAGAAATGTGGCCATGCGTTGTTAGAGAAAAGTAGCCGAGAGTGAAAGAGTTAAGCATAGGCCAAGACTATGTGTTGGTGAAAACAAAGAGGAGTATTGTTCTTTTGAGTGACCATGCGTTGAAGGTGAAAATCACGAAAAGTTATGAGTTGAAGCAGTCACTTGCATTGGAAGAGGAATTTATCATTGGCGGGGAAGGAAGTGTTTTGAACAACTATGCGTTGGTGAGATTGCATGCGTTAAGGTCTCCATGCGTTAGAGACAGACATAACTGATTGAGTTGTATGCATTGAAGGTAGGAGGCGTTGAGGACACCATGCGTTGAGGGTGGCCGTCTACTAAGGGAGTTGATGGTGGGCTGCATTGAACGCCTTACCTTGAATTGAGAAGGGAAACCCTGCGCGCCAACCTGAATAAGAGAGTTAAGTCGGCAGTATATATAGGTGAGTAAATTGAATATTTTATCATTTTTAGACATTTTCGAGAGCTTAAGTCAGTTCGATTTTTCAGACGAACTACAAGTGAAGGTAGAAGAAGGTGTTCTTGTGGATTTTGGATAGAAGCCTACTCGTTTTGATATCGAAATCTAAGCTGGAACAGCACGTTATTAGCGGACGCACAACCTGGACAGTATTGGATGTTTGGAGTGAAATGAATCAAAGAGATCGAGTCTAAGGCTAAAATTTTAAGGTTAGTAAGTTAACTCAATTCTGAACAACTTTTATAAAGGATGTTTGAGTTGAAAAGGAATAGAAACATGTAAACTTTTAGCTGGAAGTGACTGATAAGGAATTTCTGTGCAATCTGTAGTAGTGCGGAAGAATCTTGCAATATCTGATGAACAAAGACAAGTTAAGCTACGAAAATTTGAGGTAAGCTAGAAAACATTACTCTACAAGTTTGTAGAAGGAAAGAAGTTCTAAATTTGGCTGGAAATATGATTTGTAGCAGATAGAAGTGAGAATAAGAGGGAAGGCAGAAGCTGTGGAAGATAAGTATCGCTGGACTGCAAGTAACGCTAAAAGTTTAAGCGTGAGAAGCGAGACGGGTAACGCAAGTGTTGCTAGAAGCCTTGCGTCTCACAATTCTAGCTAGGTCTCGCTGGATCTCACTGATCAGGTGAGTATCGCTGGTCTTGCTCACCCTGGTATCGCTATTGGCGTGTAATGTAGTCCAATCTCGCTAGTGGTCTCGCTAGTAGAGTTGAATCTCGCTCATTGAGATTTATTAATCAAATATGAATGGTTAAAGTTATTTGGTTATGGGAAAGAAGTTTAGGGAAGCTTAACCCAAGAAATGTGTATTTTCAGGCCAAGAGGAGATAGGAAAAGCGTATAATCCATTCAAAGCCTAGAAAAGAGTTGTGAGTGACACTTCTTTTCTTGTTTCAACAATTCTATTGTACATGTCAGTTTGGTTTTTCTTATTTATTGATGTTTTTGCTAAACGATATTGAAACACAGATTTATGGATTGATATTGATTTATGAAATGCCCTATTTTTTTATGAAAGACTTGACTATGAACTGTTTTGTACAAAGTATTGTATTAAACTAAAGGAAAAATGTTTTAGAGGAGGCTCAATGCGGAAGGACATGAGAAGGCATGTGAGTTTCCCCGGGACCAAGTACTGATGGACATGGAGAAGGTACTTGGGCAACCCGCCATGTTCCTATGTGCACATAGAGGTTATATGCTGGTGCGTTGAGTCTTTCTCCGCATCGAGCCTTATTTGTTTTCGACGTTAGAAAAATCCTTAGGTCCCGAGCGGATTATATGCTTTTTTGAGCTCTTCTTGGCCTGTAAAAACACATTTCTCACATTAGGTTTTCTTTGAACTCCGTCTCCATAATCATTAAGTATGCATATACATATACCATTCTCACTCCATTACTGAGACTCTCTTTTTCCAAAATATTCATAACTAGCGATACCCTATGCCACTAGCGAGACTACCAGCAAAATCACACCACTGGGTACTGCAATAACGAAACCAGACTGAACTAGACTAGCGAGATTACCTTAAGGAGCGATACCCAGTGAGACTTTCACAACAGTTATGAGACGCAAAGCTCTTTGCGTTATCAGCAACACTCGTTCTGCTGCTCACTCTCCAGCTCCTTAGCGATACCACTGTCTTAACGACACCTGATATTGCTGCTTCCTTCCTTCCCTTCTAACTCTTTCTTTATCTTGCTAAAAACCATATTACAGCCAAAATTAGAACTTCCCCTCCTACGATCTTGTAGAGTAATGATTTTTCTAGCTTACCTCAAAATTTCAGACCATAACTTGTCTTCGTTTGAAAACTATTCCCAAATAACTTCGACTGCCTTGAATTGTCTAGCAACTCAACTCCGATTACTTCCTCCTAGAAATCAACACATTTTTTCTTGGATTTAGCTTAAACATTCTTCATGGAAGTTGCTAATAATTAAATCAACTTACTAACCTCAAAATTTCAGTCCTAGCTTCAACTTCCTCAGCTCACTCTCCTTCAAATACCGATTGGTGTCCAGATTTATCAGCAACAATCAAGCTTCTGGTTCCAGCTTCAAAGTCACCATGAAAATGATCTGGTTTCTACTTGAATTCGATATAAACACCTTCTTTCACCTCTCCTTGTTCTTCTGCAAAATGTAGTCAATCTAAGTTCAAAAATATGTCCAAAAGGGTTCAATTATTCGATGCACTCACTTATATGTCAATATAAATCACCGACTTACCAGCTCTACCATCATCTTCCTTCTTGAATTAGCCAACGTAACCTTCCGCGCATGGCTTCGGCAACGCATAGCCTCAACTTACCATGCCACTGATTGCCCAACGCCGAATAGCCGACTACCACATGGCCCTCTTGGCCCCTTTTCTATGCACCAACACATACCAACCTTCAACGCATAGGCCATCTCAACGCATAACAATGCCAACTTCTAGCACATAGTAGCCTTCAACAGATACTTCCACTAACGCCTATTGCACCCTCCTTCCTTCACATTTACTTCCACGCCGAGCTGCCCTCTTGAACGCATGCCTACCAGCGGCAACTCTTGTCAAGCTTTAGACATACCCTCAACGCATAATCACTCATTACATGGCCAACACTTAGCCATTTTTGCTCTCACACAACTCAGCCAATTTTCTTTACTCAATATCTGTCCCATAGTTTCTTCTTACTTACTTCTCCCAATGACAAGTACGGGGCTTACATTTTGACAGTGGCAACTCTCACCACATGACTAGTGATCATGACTATCTAACTAATTAGTTTGTAAGTGCTAGTAAAGTCACTTTTGGAGATGGAGCCATTGGAAGAATCATCGGTAAGGGAAAGCTTAATGTGAAAGGCTTACCTTCTCTTGAGGATGTCATGCTGGTCGAAGGATTGATTGTTAATCTCATCAGGATCAGTCAACTTTGTGCTCAAGGACTACAGGTTAGTTTCACAAAAGAAAAGTGTATTGTTACTCATAATGTTAAAACACTTCCCATGACAGGCACTCGATCATCTAACAATTGCAATTTGTGGAATTTGGACTCTACATCCACTGTTTGTCATCTATCAAGACAAGATGAAATAGACCTCTAGCACAAGAAATTGGGTCATATTAGCATCAAGACGATCCAAAAAGGTGCTGACTAAGAATGTTATATCTGGCATTCTATCCTTAACTTCCTCAATCAATATCGCTATCAAGACTATCAGTCTGGTACTCAAACGCATGCCCCTCATAAACTAATATCTCAAAAAGGGTCATCTTGTGTTTTGGAGCTTCTCCATATGGATCTTATGGGTTCCATGAAAACGGAAAGTCTGGGGGGAAAACAATATGTGCTGGTCATCATTGATGATTTCTCCCAATATACGTGGGTCAAATTTATGCAAGAAAAATCCAAAGCATCTATTCACTTTCAAACATTGGTTCTACAAATTCATGGGGAAAAAGATCTTAATGTCAAGTGAATCAGAAGCGACCATGGGAAGGAGTTTGAGAATGTTCACTTTGCCACCTTCTGTGTGGTAGCTGGCATCCATCACGAATTTGTTGAGTTGTATGTCCTAAAAACTCATAGTTTTTGTAAATAAATGAATTTTAATACATATGAAGTGATAAGTTGTAGAAATACAAGTTATTATAGGCTTTCTTTTAGAAAAATAGAGTTTAAATAGAGAATCATGCGGTAGTGAGTTAAATTCTGTTGATAAATCTCCCTATGCGTTTTACTCTTGTAAATTGATGAAGATAATTATTCTAAAGCTTTTTAATCCAAAACGCATACTTTAACGCAGGAACCCAAGCTATCCATGAACGCGTTATCAATTAGAAACGCAAGGCAGCAGAAAATCAGAGGTGAATCTTGAGAGATTATCGGGAGATTGATGTGCTTGATTTGCGGCTAAAGTGATAGATCTAAATTAAACCGAAAATCACGTTACTAGGCGAGATAGATGCAAAGCAGTATTCGGCCTCCAATCATGCAGATCTGCCAGCGATTGCAACGCAACATCTATAAAAGGGCGGACCTGAAGGCTGAAAAGTTTGTTGAATCTCTTGGAAGAATTCCTAAGTGACAGCAGAGTTCTCTCCAGACGACGACTGGAGACAAATAGCTTGAAAGAGAAGTCTTCCCTCCACCTGACCACTTCATAGCAAAAACCACGCTTCCACCCCAGTGAGCTCAAGACATTGAGAAGCCATTTCATGCTTTTGATTTCTTTCTTATTCGTGTTTTACTTATAAACAAGAAATTGTACTCTCTGAAAATCTTATTCCATTCATCAATCTATACACCTTTCATGGCTATTCATTTCTTATCACTTCCCATTTGTTATTTACCATCCATGAGTAACTAATCCTCTTAAGGGTCACTGGTTGTGTTATCATCTAAATGAGAACCTTAGTTTTTATCTAATTCATCTTGTCAATTGCACTTTAAATTTAATGCCTATGTCCATTTAGTTAATCAATACAAGTAGTAATAATCAGACTACTCGAGAGAGTAAGTGATTGTGGAACTCAATTGAGAAGGTTAAGAAGTGTTATCTAGACATAGAAATAACCTTGGCTCCTAACACTCTCCTATGCGTTATAGACATTGTAAGCCCCGTACCTGGTGTTAGGAGAAGGTGTTGTTGCGCATGCAATGCTGAAGTACAAAACTTGTTGCTGTGTTTATCGATTATAATTAAGCTTCCTATGCGTTATCATTCTATGCGTCTTTCTTATGCTTAATATTATGCGTTTGTTATCCGTCAAGTTTTCCTATCCTTTACCCAAGTATAAGCAAAGGACTAGGTTTTCTCGGTGAGTCGGAGGTCTAACACAGGGATTATGTTGATTCTATGTTTAAGTGGATGATATGCGGTGTAGGGGTAACCAAGAATAATTTGCAAGAGATGTTTGTTTCTAATCTAAAGAAAGCAATAACATGTACACTAAACTAAAATGTGGAAGATGAAAAAGCATGCGACACAGCAAAGTCAGCTAGGTGAATTTAATGAATGGGTAAAAACAGGCTTCAAGTTGGTTAAAATCTAACATTAGAAACGCATGGTGATAGTCTACTTATACTTGCGACTCTTCTCCCGGTTGTCAGCCGCTATGCGTTATATGTCTATAATGCATAGGAGAGTGTTAAGTGCCAAGGTTGTTCCTATGTCTAGGCAACACTACTTAGCCTTGTCAATTGATTTCCACAATCATTAACTCTCTCGAGCAGTCTGATTATTACTACTTATATCGATTAGCTAAATGGACATAAGCATCGGATTAAGATTACAATTGACAAGATCCAACAGTTACACTATGGTTCTTATTTAGCTGCTAACGCAACCCTTAATCCTTGATGGATTAGTTACTCATGGATTCAAAGTAAAAAGCGAAAATTGTAAAGAAATGAGTAGACATGGAAGAAATATAGGTTGATGAACGGATTGCAACTTTAGATAGCTCAATGTCTTGACACAAATCTAAAATCAAACTAGAAAACAAGA
Source organism: Citrullus colocynthis (assembly GCA_031780015.1). Lineage (NCBI taxonomy): Eukaryota > Viridiplantae > Streptophyta > Magnoliopsida > Cucurbitales > Cucurbitaceae > Citrullus > Citrullus colocynthis. The sequence continues at coordinate 3,033,468 of QLSR01000100.1, read as the reverse complement.
TAGAAAGCAAGAAAAGGGCGTCAATGTCTTGAGTCGCCGGAATGGAAGCGTGAGGATCTGCTGTGAAGTGGTCAGGTGGAGGGAAGACTCTTCTCTCTCGAGCTATTTGTCTCCGGTTGTGTTATGGAGAGAACTCTGCTGTCACTTGGGAATTCTTCTAAGAATGAACAACAACCTTTCATCTTGCAGAGCTACCTTTTTATAGATGATGCGTTCGCAATCAATGGCAAATCTGCTTGATTGGCGGCGAGATTGATATCATGCTTCCATCTCACCTGATTGCGTAATTCTCGGGTCAATTAAGATCCACCACTTTAGCCACAGATCATGTTCGTCAATCATCCGACAATCTCTCAAGATTCTGATCTGATTGTCCGCTGCCTTTTATTGATGGTTGTTTATGCGTCCATGGATAGTTTGGCCAATGTCGACGCGTTGTAGGTTGCTAATGCATAGTCTTGCATTGAGTAGTTGTTAACGCAACTTCAGGTTGTTCGCGTTTCGTTCAGATCATGCGTCCATGACGACAGATTGTTAACGCGTAGTCTTGCGTTAAGAAGTCATCAACGCATCGTTTGCATTCCTGCGTTAAAATATGCGTTTTAGGCTCAAAAAGTGGTAAAACCATTATCGTCATAAAAATACAAGAGTATAACGTAAAGGAAGATTGATTAATAAAAATCAACATAAACTGTCGCAGGCTTCTCTATTTATTCTCTATTTGTCTAAGAAAAAGGCTATCATAACTTGTATTTCTACAAGTTATCACACCTCGAAACTTAGATAAATGCTTGTCCTCAAGCATAACTTCTACCTAAGAAACTTTAATCATCCTAAACATTCTCTCAACGCATTGACTAGTCTCTCAGAATGCTATACTCAATCGGCTGTCCGTCAGTTATAATACTTCTCTACATTTATATTCTTTTCTTTAGGACGGGTCTAATTTGTATGCGGCAAGCTTTCTTTTCAAAATTTTTAAACTCATTATTCACAAAATTTTTGTTTCCCTTTTTTTTAACATTGAGTCTGAAAAGTTGAAGATAAAAAAGTTCCTTTTTCTTTCATTGGTTTTATTATTTATGTAACCATGCATCGAGTAAGGTTACCCACCTTCATTTTGACATACCAACTATGGGGTGCATGGAGGCAGCTAACTACGAGCAAGTGCCCTTCTCGACTAAACTCTTATCTAAGTTTGGTTTCCTCACTAGACATTGGAGTTTGTTATTTTATCTATGCATCGCTGATTACGATTACCCACCTTCGCTTTGACACACCAACTATGCGGTGCATGGAGGCGGCCAACTACGAGCAAGTGTCGTTTTTAGCTAAACTCTTAAAAAAATAAATATATTAGTCTTGCCAGCGGAGTTTTGCGTTTAACAGAATTTTTTTTTTTTTATGGCATAAGTTCCTCATATTTTTATCTTTGACAGTTCGAACCTCTTTCACCCCTAAACTTGAGAGTAGCAAGGTCCTCATTGCTTAAATGGTAAACAAAGATTAAGTTGCAAAATTTTGTAAAAGAGGTTTGAATTGGCCGCCTGCATACATGCAAAGTAGGTTTGCGTTTTTAAGGAATAGTATGCAGACGCATTGAAAGTAATCTAACTTAAAGAGTATGCAAAAAGTATAAGCATGATTATCCTCATAGTGACTAATTTTTCAACACAGATAAAAGTTGGGAGTAATTAGACATACTTAGGATGAATTTACAGCAAGGGACAATGCAAAGAAGTAATTCAAAAGCCCATGCGGCGAAGAAGTTTTTCATTCTATTAATTGAATAATCCACAACGCATACAATTGGAGATGAAGATAATGCAATAAAAGCTCTAAAGAAGATACAACTCTTAACTACACCCCTAAATTTTTAAGCATCTGACTTGTCTTCATCAGGTATGCATTTCTGCTTAGGGGCAGGGCGCTGCGGTATTGGAAAGACAAGCGTCTGTTGTAGGCGTTCAGGAATGTTAGGGGGCAGGACTTCCGGTAGAATCGAGAACAGTTGATGAATGTAATTCAGTGTAAAATGAAACTGCTCCGTCTGCCGGCGTGCTAACATATTCAAAGAGTGCATCACTGGATGCAAGATTTATTGTTGTAGAAATGTTTGCACTGTCTCCCAGTCAAGGTCGAGTTGGGCTTCTTGAGGTTGAGGTTGCGTTTGTGGTTGAGGATGAGTTGGCTGAGGGCAAGAAGTGGATGGAGTTTCATCAAACGCAGGGGATGATGGACGCCTAAAAGTTGTGCCAAAATCTCCGTAGTATGAGTCATCAACTCTTATTGAGGAGGTTGGGGAGATAGGTTTTGTGGAAGGTTGAGGTTGAGAGGGTTCTGGGTGATGCGTCTTAGGCGGAGGTGGAGTGGGTTCTCTTCTGGTTGTTGGGAGTGGGGGTGAAGGACTTGAGGAAGGGGATGGTCTAATGGTGGCATCAGGACTTACCACAATCTTGCGTTTCTGTTGAGATGACTTCCCCTTCTTCTACATTTGCGGCTTCGGAGGCGACATTCTAGTTGATTTAGTGGGTTGATGAGGTCTTTTGGTGGCCTTAGCAGGCTCTGGCAGATGTTGCGATCCTCTCATCAACCGACGCAGAGTCTTATGGGCGATTACCCCATTGACTTCGATCATCTTGTCTGCGTCTAACACCTCTGTCGGTCCTCCAATGGCGGCATTGGCGCTCAAGTTCATGATAAGAGTGGGGAAAAAGAGTTGACCTCTTGGTTTATTGAAGACCCCTCTTATCTGCGCCGCAATCATGCGTCCTACATCAACGAGAATGCGACGCATAATGCAATAGGCTGCCATGACCCGATCTCTTGATACTGTTCTGTCATGCATCGTCAGGATTAGCCGCTTCTTCACCACGTATACCTACAGGTTGGCCTCTGGTTGTAGACTGTTGGCAGGCAATGTTTTAATGCCTGTGGGTGATACGTCCCACTTTGCCCCGAGCTTTTCCAATATCCGGATTGTGTCTTCCATTAACTCCGGTGGAGTGGAATCTATTATTTTGTTTCCTTCCTCATCCGCATTGTCCCTCAACTTATATATTGCATTTATTTCCCTTACGTTGAATGGGACCTCATTTTCTTCAACTACTACCACGTCCTCCTCTTCGTCGATGTGTCCGTTATAAAAATTGCGGACTAAGTTGGGTTAGATCCAAGGAGTGCTGGAACAGAAATTTCTCCACCCATGGTAGTCGATTATTTCGGTAATGTATGGGGGCAACGAGGCTTCTTCCGGGAAAAATCCCACCTCCATCAGTAAATCAGGAAACGCTCTGCGTCGCCCTTTTCCTTCCTTCTTTGGTGACGCATCAGCCACCTTAGCTTTTCCTTTGGCCTTAGCAGGGATTTTATCCATTGTTCTCTGTTTGCTCTTGGCCACTTCAGCTGGTGTCTCAGTCACCTTCTCCCTCCCTTTGCGTTTCACTTTGTGAATGCTTGGGAGTTTGGTGACTGACTCCTCTCTTTCTTTCTTCTTCTTCTTTTTCAAGGTGCTAACATCTTGCTCCTCTCTTGCATCCTCCCCGATGCGTTCCTTCCTTGTAGGCAAGTGGTGCCTACTTCTCTTCTTCTTTTTCTTCTTGCCCTCCTTCTCTTCTTGGGCATTTATTCTTCTAGTCAACTTCTTATCTTCCTCTATTTGTAGCTCTCTCTCAAGCTCCTCAGCTGCTTTTTCTAATCTTTCTTCTTCCCTCATTTCCTCTTCAAATGCCATTGCGGCTTCGTTTATTTGAGGATCAGGAAGGCCTTGTGTTTCCCAATCTTCTTGATGCCGCACTTCCCTGCGCGCCTCCTTGCTGGACAATGCGTCCTTAGCAATTTTCTCCGTTCCTTTTCTAAGAGCCCTGAGCTCTTTTCTCAACCTGGCCCTTTTTTTCTTCACCTTTTATGCCAATCTATCAAAGGACGTCGCTGCAATTGGGGACTCAGGTCCGTCTCCTTTCTCTGCGTTTGTCGGCTCTTCATCCTTGGCAGTTTCTTCTGATACCCTTCTTTTCTTTCGTATTAAGGGTACCACTTCTTCTTCCTCTTCCCTTCTTCTCTTGGCCTCTGTGGCCATCACAACTTTTTTTATGGGTCCTTCATTGGAGTCTAGGGTCGTTTCCTCAGGACTGATGGACGCAGGGACTAACCCATGCGTTTCAATTGGCTCGCCTACGACCTCCTTGCTATAGGCGGCGTCTCCTTCCTTATTACCCCCAGTCTCTTCACCCTCCCTAGTCTCTTTTGGCTGACTTTGGTCCTCTTTTATCGGTCAGGGTGATTCCCATCTTGCGTCTGAAACGGTTGCGTCCATTGGGTCACGCAATCCGCTTAGGATCTCGGCTATGCATGTTTCCAGGGAACGTGCGAAATTCACTTCCCCCTCTTTAATAGCCACCTCTTCTTCTACTTCTCTTCTCATCTCTTCTGTTCCTCTTGTGCTGGGCGGACGAGGTGAGGGTAAAGGCTGGTTGACCTCCCCATCATCCTCCCGATCCTTTGCTTGCCTCTCCTTTTGAGCAATTCTCTCCAGAATGTCACCGAATACCTCTCTCTCTTCTCTTCGGCATACTTCGCTGCTTCCATACAGTGTGCTGGCTTCATCGTGAACCGTTTCAGGACCCAGTTGCTCGGCCTTGGAGTTTTCCATGCTTAGCCTTTGGTTTCCGGCATTGAAGTTCGCAGTGGAAAACTCCCTCACATTCTTCATTCTAGGCCTAGAGATACAAGATTTGACTCGGCTTTTGGAATTTGGAGTACATACTGGGTCGATTCGGCTCAAAGGGCAGATATTTAGGACTTCCATGCAGTCGTCTGAGTCAAGGTCGACTACTGGTGGACGGATTGGGGGTCTGAAGAATGGTCGGAAAAATGGGTTTATAGGCGGTCTTTGGGCAGTAGCCCTAATTCGCGACGTAGAGAAAGTTGGGATAAATGGTGGACTGGGATTTGGAGGTCTTCGTCAGACCGAAGAAGCAAAAGGCCTCATAGGTCGAGTGGGTCGGAAAAATGGTGGGGAGAAAAATGGAGATCAAAATACCTCAGGTGATGATGAAGAAGATGGAGTCGAATACTGGGTATTGTACGAGGATATTGGGGAAACATTGCCGGTAGAGTGTTCTTGATTTTGAGAGTCTGATTGGCTCGACATAGATAGAAATGGGAAGAACACAAATTGCCGGAGGTTTTAAAGGGGAAGGGTTTCGAAAATGGAAAATGGGAAATCGAATCGCGTTGATAAAGGGCTAATTGGGCCGTCGGTAATAAATGCAGATACGCAATATCTGAAATCCCACTGATCTAGGCAGATTTTCTTGAGCTGCACACCCATCAAGTGTGATGGGCGGCTAATGACGCAAATAAGCACTCGAGTGCTTCTGGGAAAAACGCATCGACTCAAAAGACGCATGCGTTACCCGATTTGCTCTTTCCAAAATGTGCTCATTTAATTAATAAACGCATACTGATAAACGCATGGTTCTTAGTTCAGTTATACGTTGGACGCAGCATAAATCATAGTTTACATTAAAGCTCGACGCATAATTTCATGCTCATTTAATTTACACTACTCCTAAAACTGAATTTAAAGAATGAAAAATAAATACTAAAAACAAAGTACAAAAGAGAGAATGCAACAGAGAAAAAATAATAATAATAAAATAAAGTAAAGTAAAATAAACTAAAATAAAATAACATTAATACAAGTACGAACAAAAAGAAAGAAAGCAAGTGTAAAAGGAAGCGTCCCTGGAAAAGTAGGCATTCAGCATCGCAGGGACTCCTCAACGCAAGCTCAGTTTTTGCACTAGCGCAAGTCGATGGAGGTTTTGTCGATTTCCAACTCTCCAATGTGGTAGGGTTTTACCCTTTGTCCATTGACCTTGAAGGAGGTAGTTCCGTTTTCATTTGTTAGCTTGACAGCACCATACGGAAACACTTCCTCAATTATGAATGGTCTAGACCAGCGAGACTTCAGCTTACCTGGAAATAAACGCAACATAGAGTTAAATAAGAAGACCTTCTGGCCGACGTATAGCGTTTTCTTACTGATATTTTTGTCGTGCCATTTCTTGGTCCTCTCTTTATACAGCTTTGCGTTTCCGTAAGCTGAATGTCTCCACTCCATGAGTTCGTTTAATTGAAGCTTTCTTGCTTCCCACGTTGTGTCTTAGTCTGGATTGAGCTTCTTCATGGCCCATATGGACTTGTGCTCCAGCTCTAACGGGAGATGGCATGCTTTTCTGAATACCAACGCATAGGGTGACATGCCTATGGGTGTTTTAAATGTCGTTCTGTATGCCCAGAGAGCTTCATCTAGTCTCTCCATCCAATCTTTCCTTGATGTGCTCACCACTTTTTCAAGTATGGACTTAATCTCCCTATTTGTTATCTCAGCTTGCCCGTTTGTCTGTGGGTGATAGGCAGTTGCTACCTGTGCGAGACATTAAATTTTGTCAATAAATTAGTGATTATTCAATTTATGAAATGTGTACCTTCATCACTAATTATCGTCGTTGGTGTCCTAAATCGGGAAAAGATCTATCTCTTTAAGAACCTGGACACCGTGTTTGCGTCGTTCTTTGCACAAGCCGCTGCTTCTACCCATTTTGATACGTAGTCGACCGCTACCAGGATGTATTGATTACCGCAAGACGGAGGGAATGGTCCCATAAAATCGATTCCCCATACGTCGAACAACTCAACTTCCAGGATTGAATTCAGATGCATCTCATTTCGTTTGGAAATATTACCTGTCCTCTGACAACGATTGCAGGCTACCGCATATGCCCTTGCGTCTTTGAATAATGTGGGCTGGAAATACCCACTCTGCAATACCTTCGCAGCTGTTCTCTGTCCCTCGAAGTGTCCTCCGTAAGGTGCTTCATGATAGCTTCTCAAAATGCTATGCGTTTCATATTCTGGAACGCATCGACGCAAGATGTGGTCAGGGCCAAGTCTGTATAGATATGGCTCATCCCAGCAGTAGAACTTACTTTCGTGTCGGAGCCTCTTCCTTTGTTGAGCATTGAAATCTTCAGGCCATTGGTTGCAGACCAAATAATTCACTATGTCTGCATACCACGGTTCCTAACTCTCTGCGTTCATGATGTGTTCGTCTAGGAACCGCTCCTCTATATCACTCCAGCTTTCTTGGACCTCCTTATTTTCCAACCGAGATAGGTGGTCCGCAACCTGATTCTCAGTTCCCTTCCTATCTCTTATCTCCAAATCAAATTCTTGCAATAACAAGATCCTTCGGATGAGTCTAGGCTTCGCGTTCTTTTTTGACATTAAATACTTGATCGCAGAATGATCAGTATAAATGGTCACCTTTGACCCTACCAAATATGCCCTAAATTTGTCAACCACAAAGACTACAGCTAACATTTCCTTTTCAGTAGTAGTGTAGTTCTCTTGAGCAGTGTTTAATGTTTTACTGGCATAAAAGATGGGGTGCATGATTTTCTCTTTCCTTTGCCCTAGCACTGCTCCCACTGCATGGTTCCTTGCGTCGCACATCAGCTCAAATGGGAGAGACCAGTCTGGTGCAACTAAAACTGGTGCTAATATTAGGGCCTGCCTTAAAGACTAAAAAGCATGCAGACATGCGTTATCAAAGTTGAACTCCCTATTAGCTTCCAACAATGCGCTCAGTGGTTTTGCGATTTGCGAAAATCCTTTGATGAATCTTATATAGAAGCCCGCATGGCCTAGGAAACTTCGCAAAGTCTTAACATTTGTGGGGGCTAGCAGCTTGGCTATCGCATCTATTTTTGCTTGGTCAACTTTCAGTCAAACCTTAGAAATCTTATGACCCAACACAATACCTTTCAGGACCATGAAGTGGCATTTCTCCCAGTTCAGGACTAGGTTTGTGTCTTCGCATTTCTTTAATACTCGTTCCAGGTTGGCCAAGCATTCATCATATGATTCTCCAAATACTGAGAAGTCGTCCATAAACACCTCAACTGAATGTTCTAGATATTCGGAGAATATTGCCATCATGCATCTTTGGAACGTTCCTAGTGCGTTCCAAATGGCATGCGTCTGAATGCAAAGTTGCCATATGGGCAAGTGAACGTTGTTTTCTCTTGAACTTTCGGAGCTATCATGATTTGGTTATAGCCGGAATATTCGTCAAGGAAGCAGAAGAATTCATTTCCTGCTAGCCTATCTAGCATCTGGTCGATGAATGGCAATGGGAAGTGATCTCTCTTTGTCCCCGCATTCAGCTTGCGATAGTCCATACAGATCCGCCATCCAGTGCCCGTTCATGTTGGTATCAGCTCATTTTTACTGTTTGTGATCACTGTCATCCCCCCTTTCTTTGGTACACACTGAACTGGGCTTACCCAGCTGCTGTCAGAGATTGGATAAATGACCCCTGCGTCGAGCCATTTGATGATTTCTTTCTTCACAACCATCTTCATGGCTGGGTTAAGCCTGCGCTGTCTTTCTACTGAACCTGCCTTACCCTCTTCAAACCAAATTTTATGCATACAGTATGAAGGGCTTATTCCTCTTATGTCCGCTAAGGTCCATCCAATGGCTTTGATATGATTTCTTAGTATCTGCAGCAAAGCCTTTTCACGGTCTGTGGTCAACGCGGAGGATATGATGACCGGTAGCGTGTTATCTTCTCCCAAGTATGCATACTTAAGATGCGTCGACAGTGTTTTTAGCTCAAGGTTCGGTGGCTCTTCTAGAGATGGCTTTGTTTTCTTCGTGGATCGGTTGCTCAAATCTAGGCGTTCGAAGCTTGCATTGGAGATTACACCGATTTTCGCCTTTTCTTCCTCATCCATTTTGTCCAACATTGTTTCATCTTCTGACCATACGTCTACAATGCTTGCCTTTTCTTCAGTTATTTCTTCAATCATCTGGCAATAGTGAAAATCATCAGGATATTTCAACGCATTAAAAACATTAAACTTTACCTGCTGGTCGTCCACACGAATTGTTAGTTCCCTTCTTGGACGTCAATCAGGGCGCGTCCCGTAGCTAAGAAGGGTCTTCCCAGGATAATGGGCACCTCTCTGTCAGCTTCATAATCCAGGATTATGAAGTCAGCTGGGAAATGAATTTGTCCACCTTCACGAGAACATCCTCGATTTTGCCCTCGGGGTGCTTGATGGAGCGGTCCGCAAGTTGAAGTGTGACTGTAGTGGGCCGTGCTTCCCCTATACCCAACTTCTTGAATATAGACAGTGGCATTAAATTTATACTGGCTTTTAAGTCACATAGTACCTGACCTACGTCCATTCCTCCTATGGAATATGGCAATGTAAAACTCCCTGGATCTTTCATTTTGGCAGGTATATTGTTTTTGAACAACGCACTGCATTCTTGCGTTAATGCTACAGTCTCAAATTCTTCGAGCCTTCTTTTTTTGGATAGTATGTCTTTCAGAAATTTGACATAACTTGGCATTTGTTCCAGGGCTTCCACCAACGAAATGTTGATGTGAAGTTGTTTGAGAACGTCCAGAAATTTTCTAAATTGGCCCTCATCATTTTTCTTCTTTAGGCGTTGAGGAAAGGGCGGACGCATAGGGGGGTGGCATCTTGATATACCGATGCAGGTTCTGCCTGCGTTGCTTTTTCTCTCCTCTCTCTGTTCTCCTGCTCTTGAGCAGTTGTGGTGATTGATGATGGTTGTGGATTATTGGTTGGTGCTGTTAGAGATGATTGTGGAGTGATGTAAGGCTGCAAATTTCCTTGCGTCCTCTGGTCTTGCGTCTCAATGGGAAGAGTTTTCACACTTCTTAATGTCACAGCTTGACATTGTTCCTTACCGTTGCCTCGTAGGGCTTCGGTATTACTTGGCAATGCTCCTTGAGGTCTGTTTTTGAGCTCACCTGCAATTTGTCCCATTTGCAATTCTAAATTGCGAATTGCAATGGTCTGACTTTGGAGCATCGCATCATTCTTACTGATATAGATGATGATGATGCATTTGATGAATGGTTTCTTTGTGGCTGATGCCCTTGAAAACCTTGGTTGTGAACATGAGGGTTGCTTCTCTGCGGCTGCTGCTCAGTTCCCTACGTCTGTTGTTGGTTTCCTCCCCATCCAAAGTTAGGATGGTTTCTCCAACCGGGATTATTTGTTTTAGCATACGGTTATTCTGAACATAGCAAACGGATTGTGGATTGTAAGGGCACATATCATACAGGTGGCCCTCACCGCATTGCACACAGCTTACAAATGTTGTTGCATTCATTGCGCCCATCACAGCAACTGATCCACCTTGGTTGTTCAATGCTATTGTCTTCAGCAAAGATGTCATATTGGCAATCTGAGCTGCAAGATTAGTGGCTGCATCAGTTTCAATCATACCAGCTTGTGTTCGTCTCTTGTCAATGAATCGAGATCCATATCCATCATTCACCCATTCATCAGTATTCCTTGAAATTCTATCGAGAATATCTTTGGCTTGCATATAAGTCTTGTCCATTAATCCTCCTGTGGCAGAGGCGTCAGCCATTGATTGTGATGTTTTGTTTAATCCTCCATAGAAGATCTCCATCTGCACACAATCAGGAATGCCATTGTGCAGACAATTCCTTACTAGCCTCTTAAATAGGGTCCAAGCCTCACTAAGAGTCTCCGAATCTTTTTGCTCGAAGGTGACAATGTCTCGTCGTCTCTTTGCACTCACTGTCGGAGGAAAATATTTCTGCATAAACTTCTCAATCATTTGCTCTCAGGTTGTAATCTCACCAGGTTCAAATGAATATACCCATTGCCTTGCCTCATCTCTAAGAGAGAAAGGGAATAACATCATCCTGATGCTGTCTTGCAGTACTCCAGCCATGGAGAATGTGCTACATATCTCCAATAAGCGCTTCAACTGTGCATGCGGGTCGTCACCGATTGCACCCCCAAATTGCCCTGCGGCTTGCAACATCTACAACATCACTGGCTTCATTTCAGACCTTCCATTACCTTCAAAGGTTGGTTGTAAAATTCCTGGTGCGAAATTATACAGGTTCGACGATGCATATTCCCTCAGTGGGAGATTTCTATCATGTTCCAAGAGAATTGGGTTTATCTCTTGGTCTACATGCTCTTGTGCATCTGCGTTTTGCCTAACCCCACTCTGAGGAACCTGATGCTGATTGTGTTGTGCGTCCATATTTTCTTCTGTAGCTCGATTGTTCCTTCTTTGTTTATTCTGTCTTATCCTTCTTTTGAAGGTCCTCTCAATCTCTGGGTCAATATCAAATGTCGGATTGTTCCCTTCACTCATATACTGTTAGAAGCTTCTGACAGAAGAGAAACTTACTATACTCCTTCGACTGAGGAATCCTGCAACACAATAATCCAAAAAAAAATGAATCAATAAAATAATCCCCGACAACGGCGCCAAAAACTTGTTGTTGCGCATGCAATGCTGAAGTACAAAACTTGTTGCTGCATTTATTGATTATAATTAAGCTTTCTATGTGTTTATCATTCTATGCGTCTTTCTTATGCTTAATATTATGCGTTTGTTATCTGTCAAGTTTTCTTATCATTTACCCAAGTATAAGCAAAGGACTAGGTTTTCTCGGTGAGTCCGAGGTCGAACACAGGGATTATGTTGATTCTATGTTTAAGTGGATGATATGTGGTGTAGGGGTAACCAAGAATAATTTGCAAGAGATGTTTGTTTCTAAACTAAAGAAAGCAATAACATGTACACTAAACTAAAATGTGGAAGATGAAAAAGCATGCGACTCTTCTCCCGGTTGTCAGCCGCTGTGCGTTATATGTCTACAATGCATAGGAGAGTGTTAAGTGCCAAGGTTGTTCCTATGTCTAGGCAACACTACTTAGACTTGTTAATTGATTTCCACAATCATTAACTCTCTCGAGCAGTCTGATTATTACTACTTATATCGGTTAGCTAAATGGACATAAGCATCAGATTAAGATTACAATTGACAAGATCCAATAGTTACACTATGGTTCTTATTTAGCTGCTAAAGCAACCCTTAATCCTTGATGGATTAGTTACTCATGGATTCAAAGTAAAAAGCAAAAATTGTAAAGAAATGAGTAGACATGGAAGAAATATAGATTGATGAACGGATTGCAACTTTAGATAGCTCAATGTCTTGACCCAAATTTAAAATCAAACTAGAAAACAAGATAGAAAGCAAGAAAAGGGCGTCAATGTCTTGAGTCGCCGGAATGGGAGCGTGAGGATCTGCTGTGAAGTGGTCAGGCAGAGGGAAGACTCTTCTCTCTCGAGCTATTCGTCTCCGGTTTTGTTCTAGAAAGAACTCTACTGTCACTTGGGAATTCTTTCGAGAATGAACAACAACCTTTCATCTTGCAGAGCTACCTTTTTATAGATGAATCGTTCGCAATCAATGGCAAATCTGCTTGATTGGTGGCGAGATTGATATCATGCGTCCATCTCGGCTGATTGCGTAATTATCAGGTCAATTAAGATCCACCACTTTAGCCACATATCATGTTCGTCAATCATCCGACAATCTCTCAAGATTCTGATCTGATTGTCCGCTGCCTTGCATTGATGGTTGTTTATGGGTCCATGGATAGTTTGGCCGATGTCGACGCATTGTATGTGACAACCCAACTTTTAGCAACCAATGCGTTGAAAAGTCTGAAGGAAATGAATAAAATACCATGTTGGACGCATGGTCAAGACTGAAGTAACGCATAGTAAAAGTGGACGTATAGGAAGTACTCAAGCACTTAAAGGGAAAGAAGTAAAACGCATAGACTTCTATTATAAGATATTTCTAAGTGTTGGAAAGTAGAAGGTTGTGAAGTAGACATAAAAACTAGAACATGTGTTGGACGCATGCCAATTTATCTAAAAGAAAATAGTTAATATAAGGAAAAGTTTAAAAGAATAACCTTGGAAATAATCAAGGAATGACTAAGGATAGGAAGATGGTCATGGACGCAGGATGGAAGTAAACACAACAGGACCAACGCATAGAGGAAGAACTTGAGAAGGATTTGTTGTCGTTGACGCTTAGCGGTATTGTGTAAACACTGGATTGTAATACTGCGACTATACGTTGAAGGTGATCACAAATGGTTGTTGCAAGCCGAAGTAGTCGCCGTGTCGATGGGAGAATAAACGTGTTTGGCTTACCATGCGTGGGTGAGGTTGTTATGCACTGAGGTCCCTATGCGTTAAGACAGTTATCTCTACGCGTCAAAGACGATAGTGTAGTTAGTTAAGAGTTAGACAAGTGAGTGGGGAAGCTCAAACCTTAAAGGAAACTCAATGAGCACATGAGGGCGCTGTATGGATTGAATGGCTGTCTATTTGAAAATATTGGACGAATAAGATAAGTTATAAAGGCCAGGTGGCTTCATATAAACTTGACACCTTAAAATAAGGATGTGTCAAAAAGGCATGTTAAGTGTTTCATGCAAAAAGACACTTGGACTAATGCATGGTTAGTCAGACATGCAGAGCAACCTGTAGCAACCAAGTGGTAAAAAGGGAAGGAAAGAACAATGGCAAGCCCTCTATAAATAGGACTCTAAGGGGGGAAGTAAGGACTGATGACTCTGGAGTAAGAAATCTTGAGAAAAAGGGGAGGAAGAAAGTATTCTTGATAAACTTAGTCATTCGATGATAAGGGAAGATGTCTTGCTTCGGGATTAGCCTTGTGTTGAGAACAAGATTATGTTCAAGATGAACGCCGCGTCCATAATTGGATGATGCGTTCAAGTTAGGTTTCACGTCCAAAGGAGGTCAACACATCTGGGAAAAGAAGAGTTAGGAAGCACCTTGAGTTAATCATCGACCTTGCGTTTTAAAAGCAAGGTTGCATCCAACCGAACTGACAGAAGAACGTCAATCTTGCATTCCAAAGTTAGAACGCTGCATTCAACTGAGCTACCAGAGGGTGGAAGCAGCTACCTTCTAGGTTAGAAGCTGAAACCTTGCGTTTAAGGAGCTCGAGAAAATAGGGATTTTAAGGAAAAGGGAAAAATTCCTTAAGAGATTTGTGAGTGACTCTTTCCTTTCTTCGAAAATGAACTTTATTAAAAATGTTGTCACGTGATATGGTCTTGAGATGACTGTTTCTGTGAAAAGCATTATGCTTGAATACATTGTTCAAAAGGCATGTTTTACTTGATTGCTTTATGATAACAAAAGGCATGTGGCATACTATGGTTTATCAAGGAACATCCTGTTTTCTGTAAAAGATTTAGATGAAATATTTATGTAAACTGATGAATAAAATGTTTTAGAGGAGGCTCAATGCTAATAAGGCATGTGAATTTCCCCGGGACCTAGTATTTGGGCAACCCGCCTATAAATGTTTTAGGGGAGGCTTAATGCTAATAAGGCATGTGAACTTCCCCTGGACCCAGTACTTGGGCAACCCGCCATATTCCTATGTGCACATAGAGGTTGAGTTGGCTGGTGCATCGAGTTTTGCTCCGCATCAAGCCAGGGATAATATCGACATTGAGAGCGTTGAGTTTTTCTCCGCCTCAACTAAGGGAAAAGATTGAAATGCCAAACGGTTTTCTGATTAATTATTTTGATAACGATTCTACATGTTTCAGAATAGATTCACGAGATTGACAAAGTTTTGCGGGAGAACTGTTTTGCTTAATCTTTGTTTTATGGGTATTGTTTTGACATGCCTCTATTCGAACTAAAGATAGTTTTTACAAAGCCAGTCACTCACGGAGCTTGTAGCTCACGTTTTCCTATTTTATTTTATTTTCCAGGTAGCAAGCGAGTTCGGGATGCTTTGCCTACACGGAAATCTTGTCTGGGCTGTTCTTGACGGAAATGGTTGGACAGTGAACCTTACAGAAGAGTCAAGGTTGCTGTCTTCACATCTCTTCTCGGGTTAAGAAAGGATAATCCGGGAGGGGGTGTGACATTGTAGGTTGCTAACGCATAGTCTTGTGTTGAGTAGTTGTTAACGCAACTTCAGGTTGTTCGCGTTTCGTTCAGATCATACGTCCATGATGAACAAATTGTTAACGCGTAGTCCTGCATTAAGAAGTCATCAACGCATCGTTTGCATTCCTGCATTAAAACATGCGTTTTAGGCTCAAAAAGTGGTAAAATCATTATCTTCATAAAAATACAAGAGTATAACGTAAAGGAAGATTTATTAATAAAAATCAACATAAATTGCCGCATGCTTCTCTATTTATTCTCTATTTATCTAAGAAAAAGGCTATCATAACTTGTATTTCTACAAGTTATCACACCACCAAACTTAGATAAATGCTTGTCCTCAAGCATAACTTCTATCTAAGAAACTTTAATCATCTAAATAAGAACCATAGTGTAGCCGAGGCCTGATGGGAGTTGCCACTGATAGCTATGCGTTGAAGAAGGTAGCTCGACTTGGACGCGATGTGAAGGAGGGGGGTGCGATGGCATTGATGGTAGCATGCATTGAAGATTACTGTGCGTTAGTTGGTCAGCACAGCCATGTGTTGAAGGCTACTGTGCGTTAGTTGGTCAGCACAGCCATGCGTTGAAGGCTACTGTGCGTTAGTTGGTCAGCACAGCCATGCGTTGAAGGTTACTGTGTGTTAGTTGATCAGCACAGCCATGCATTGAAGGCTACTGTGTGTTAGTTGGTTAGCACAGCTATGCATTGAAGAGAAGGTATGTGCCAATTAGCTAAATATATAGAGATGAAGTGGAGATTAAGTCGGTGGTATATATATATGAGTAGACTGAGTGTTTAATCATTTTAACCACATTTCAGAGCTCGAGTTGATCCCATTTCGAAGCTGAACAATGAGGGGAGGTAGAAGAAGGTGTTTATGTTGGTTTGGGGTGGAATTCTCATTGTTTTCGTGAAGGAACTAAAGCTGGAATGGAGAGTTCGGCTGGTGTCGCTTAATCTAAGAATCGTTCAGTGTTTGGAGAAGAACGAACTATGGAAGCTGTGGCTAGGGTTGAAATTTTAAGGTAGAAGAGATTGGAGCTGAATTGCTAGACGATTGGGAGCAATTCGGGGTGGTTTGGGAATATCTCTCAAACGAAGAGGACTTTTGATAACTGGTAGAAATACTAGTTATTATAGTCACTATTTGAATCAATTAGAGTAACTTTAGAGCTAAATGCATGATTTTGGAAGTTGAATTATGTAAAATGTATCACCATGCGTTGGCACTATTTACAAAACAAAATACCTGAAAAATTATGAGCTTTTCTATTCTTAACGTAGGATTAAGAACAAAAGATGCCCAAATTGTCACACCCTCTCTTTGATTACCTACTTAACCTGAAAGGAGGTGTGAAGGCAATATACATCACCCCTCGTGTGACGCATATTGCCCCATCTTATATAACTTCCTGCACAAACATTCCATACTTATACATTCATAGAATTCAGCCATATTAACGCATGATCATAATATAATAATCCTTCCTGTACACAGTACACTTTTATAACATACTCTCTCATCACCCACTTATAAACAACTAAATCTATATGCCACCAGTTTAAGTTATTTACACGTACAACAACAAGAAATTAAACTGTTTTTTTGGAAACTCGAAGCTTAAGCAGGGTGAGTTGGAGTAGGCAATGCACCAGGAACGTCCTTGCTACCTGGGAGGAAAAGAAAACATGGAAAACATGAGCTAAAAGCCTCGTGAGTGACTAATTTTGTAAAACTATCTTTTGTTCGAAAATAGGCATGTTAAAATCATAATAACACCATAAACGTAAATGTGATTCAAATAATCATTTCTGTAAAATCATAATTTCAACAACGTAAACAAATCACATATGTTCATGCCAAAATGATCGTATACGAAAAACAGTTCATTCTCAAAACTTTCCCTTAGTCAGGGTGGAGCAAGACTCAACGCACCCGACGTCGAAAACAAGTAAGGCTCGATGCGGAGCAAAACTCAATGCACCAGCATATAACCTCTATGTGCACATAGGATATGGCGGGTTGCCCAAGTACCTTCTCCATGTCCTTCAGTACTGGGTCCCAGGGAAACTCACATGCCTTCTCATGTCCTTCAACATTGAGCCTCCTCTAAAGCATTTTAGGAATCGACATTATAAGTAAATAGTTCACATGAAAACCTTTCATGAAAATCAAGTATATCACGATAAACAACATTTCACAACATGCCATTCAACGTCTTATAGAAAACGTATAAAACGTGCCTTATGAATAATATCATCAAACATCATGCTTTTCAAGAAAATAGTTCATCTCAAAGCCATATTTCATAAGAAAAACCAAACTAAACATTTTCAATAAATTCGTTTTCAAAGAAAGAAAAGTGTCACTCACAACTTGTCCTTAGGCCCTGAGCGGATTATATGCCTTTCTGAGCTCTTCTTGGCCTGTAAATACACATTCCTCACGTTACGTTTTCCTTAAACTTCCTTTACATGAGCATTAAACATGTATACTTAAACTCTAATCATGATTCACCACCGAGAGTCCATTTCTTTCCTAAAATACATAATAAGCGAGATTCCATGTCACTAGCGAGATTACCAACGAGATTTCACCTTACTTGCGAGTTTACTAACGAATTACACAATAGGTCACGGCACTAGCGACACCAGCATAAGGGATACTAGCGAGACTACCTGAGGAGCGATACCGAACGAGAGTCAGCGAGATTTGTGAGACAAAATCCTCCTTTACACGACCAGAGAGACTAGTGTCGCCACTCACGCTCCAATTCCTCAGCGATACCTGCTTCCAACCGACACCCGACAGCAAAGTTTCCCCTTTCCAGTTTGTTCTCACTTCTGTCAATTCAAAGTCATATTTCCAGCTAGATTTAGAACTTTTTTCCTTCTACAAACTTGTAGAGAAACATGTTTTCTAGCTTACCTCAACATTTTGTGGCTTAACTCATCCTGGTTCATCAGATATTGCAAGTTTTCTCTGCGCTACTCCAGATTGCACAAAAATTTCTTATCAGTAACTTCCAGCTAAACGTTTACATGTTTCTAATCCATTTCAACTCAAGCATCCTTCAAAAAAATTGTTCAAAATTGAGTTAACTTACTAACCTTAAAATTTCGGGCCAAAATTCAATCTCTTTAGCTCGATATTCACCAAAAACCAAACCTGGTTTGAGCTATGCGACAACAGATGAAGCTTCTATTTTAGCTTCAGTTTTACCATGAAACCTTCCAAAACCTTGCACGAAATTGCCCTAGAACTCTTCTTCAACCTCTCCACGATGTGCATCTAAAAAATAGCATATAAATTCGTTTGGAAATGAATAGAAAGAAGTCGGCAAATTTTTTGTCTAATGAAAGGTTATAACCGACGCTCATCCTTATCCTTTCTTCTTCCTTTTCTTTTGCTTCTCTTTTCTTCTTTTTAATTCTAATTCTTTTTTTTTTTTTTTTGTCTTCTTCCCTTTTTAGTTTTCCTCTTCCTTTTTTTTTTCTTTTTTTTTAATTACAAT